>APFE030699852.1:7112-32171 GCA_000404065.3 Pinus taeda | reverse complement strand
GCTTGTGTTTATTTGGATTTTGCCTCCAATCCTTGATAGGTTCGGACTCAATCTCATTTTCGCTCGCAAACTTCTCCAAGAAGGCGCTGTTGTATATCTTCTCCGGCTCGGGAAAATGATACATTTGCCTCAGGTCTTCTGGCTTAAACGATCCAAAAATCCTTCCATCTCTTGTGCTAAAAGTTCTGTCCATGATGGGGATTTCCTCAATTGCCCATCGCACCACGTCTGTATATGGGATAATTTGCTCCCTGGCTGCTATCCTGTGAAGGAAAGAATCAGCCAAATCCTTGAGAGTGCAGTCAGACTTCTTTAATGAATCCGCGGTAGCTTCTGCTACCATCTGCTTTGGTTTCTCGGCCTCAATTAAGTCATAAGTTCCTTGACAAGTCACTTTGGCGAGGCCTGTGCATGTTGTATCAGATATTAGGCCTTTCTTGCTGTTTGCAGCGGCTTGTCTTGCGGTTGGTGGATTGGAAGCACCTGCGGTCTTCTTAGACTTCTTACCCATCATGCCCGAACTCCTGTCTATGACTGAATTCTGCACAGAGAGGCAATTTGGCGTAACACAGAGAGATAGCGATAAAACTTGCAATTGATAGCAAATGAATAGATGCGCAGCAATATATTCAGCTTTTAAAACGGGCGCGGAGATAACCTATGGAAAGATTTTAAGACATGAATCCATTAAATGGCCATATAAAACCTGCCACCTTATAAATGCCCATTATATCATTATTCGGTCGAGAGATCTCATTAAGCATGCAATGGACGTATTGGCGGCCGAGCGGAAGTGATTATGCCTTAAATAAGAGTAAATTGAGCTTTCCAATCATTTTAACGGATTTCTATTGAAAACCGTGCCTTATCGCATCGCATCAGGGGCTATAACAAGTCTGCCTTAACAATGTGCATCGTGTATCGCCAATCGCTGATTTCGATATCGCATCGGCGAAAGGCTTATGTGCAATGTGACTCAAACAAAGGGGACTCGCCGATCGCCGATAGCTCATCGCATCGGGGGTATTGATATGGGGCACTTTTGGTTGTGCATTGGAGATTGCTGATCGTCGATCGCCGAATGCGATATCGCATCGGCGGAAAGCCTTGTGCCATTTTATATGTCCCTCATGTCATTGCGATATGCGATCTTGCGATCACTTTATCGCAATGACCGGAATTTGCTTTATTTCTTTTAAATGGATATTGTTTTTTTTTTTAAAGGGTTTTTTACAAAGTGCTCATTTGATTATCGGACCTTTTGTGAAGTAAAAGTATTGATATTAAATTTATTTTAAAGGGACCCATTTCACATTTTAATGTTTTATGAATAAAAATAACGTGAAATGGGGGGTTGTTTGTAGAGCACAACACCTTCAAGAGTTGTGCAAGGCCTATCTAAGAATGCATAGAAAGATGTATGTTTGTGAATTCATCAAAGATCGATCATTTGACACTTTAGAAGAAAAATTAACACTTTGAAAAAAATTACATGACCACAAAGTGACCATGGAACAATAGATCACAACATCCTTAGCAGGCTCTACAATTCAAGTGTAGGAAAAATTGTGGAGGGCGTTTGTTACAATGACAACAATACAATAGGTTAAGCTCGACTCATGTCACTTTCAAGGAAAAACCAAGGCATAAAAATACCACTATATCAATTGATTCTTGTTTGGAAAGGAAATAAATTGCATGATAGGAAAGTTCTATTCTAATTACAGAAGTGGAAATATTACTCTATTTAGAAAGGAATGGAAATGTTGCTTAATCAAAAGTAAATGCTAACCCTATTTGCATAAATGTAAAGGCTACACTACTTGCAAAAATGCAAACGCTAGTTTACTTATAGAATGTATGTGTTGCATATAAAGGAAACCTAGTCTATGCAATGGAATACTAATGCTTAGAATTGAAATCCTATATTAAGAAGCATAAATCAAAGAAAGCAATCCCAATCTAATTTACACAAAGGAAGAAAACATGTAATCAACCTTTAATAACTCTGTTCCAAAGAGAGAAGACTTAGTGACATAGTGCATTAAATATTTCATGAGATAGCTAAGAAAATCATCGCTATAGTACCAAATTCATAAATTTGTCCACTAACCCTAATTTCACAGTTGTAATGCAATGGATGAAAGGAAATTATTAGGTGGTATTTGGTCTCCCTCAATCATGGTTTTAGAGCCTACGAGATATTATTCAAGGATAGGAGATAAAAATCAACCCTTAGGAGCCAATTTGACATGGTGCTATAGGATGCTACAAGATTGATACATGATTACTGCAGGACACTACATGATCATCCAATTTTGCTACAGGCTTGGATCCATGAGCATTCTGAGGGTGGTAAAGGCAGTCTAAAGGTAGAGGAAGGTATTATAGGGTACTTAAAGGTTGTGTGAGTCCTTTTATACATTCTCAATGGAAAGTGTTTTGGGAGAGTTGTGAGGTAGAAAGAAATAGTCTAATGGTGGGAGGAAGAGTATGGAATGATAATTCTAACCCTACAAGATAATAGTAGTACTTGCACACTAGAAAATTATTCTTTTGCAGCTTGAAAATAGTGCCAAAAAAATAGCTAAATTGCAGAAAAATGAAAATAACCAAGAAAGGATGAGTTGAATTTTATTTGAAGTCTATCCACCACATCAAAATAAAATGTAAGTTATAGCATGCATAAGAATTAAATCCATAATATATTATGTTTTCCAAGCTCAAATAAGTCTTCTAGATTAATTACTACATGTGCAAAAAACAAAGTATGTGAAAATAGATAAATCAAAAAACCAAACTATTGCAAAGGAAAGCAAATATATTTTTTGCTTGCTAATATTATATCCCCAACCATGTGTCCCATAAGAGAAGTGATTGGAAGACCTATGCAAGCAATTTTCATAGACCATTCTGCCAGATAAAGAAGGAAAATATTTCTAAGAAAGTTAATACATGAAAGAAATATACAAGTTAGAGAGACTAAAGCCTCTAGGTTTGGCGCTAACCCAAAGGGACTCAACCCTCTAAAATAAACTCTGTTATGGATCGAAAATAGGATTTTCATTAATGCAAAATAGTGCTTAATTACATAAGAAATTGAAATGGAAATAACAAGTTCTTAGCTCCTAATAGTGTTTATCCTTCTACAACAATTTGAATCTTATTGAGCCCTTAAGCTTGATTATTTATACAAAAGTGACTAAGGGGTAAAGTCCTTGAAAGAGGTTTTCTTCCCTCCAAAAGTCCTAAAAAGATGGATCTTTCTCCATGTAGTCTTTGAGTCCATCAACTACCAGTGGATATTTGAAATGGAAGTGAGTAAATGTAGGGAACAGGTTGAGATTTGAGTGAGTAAATGTAGAAGACCATCCTCCTACATCTTCTCCAACTTCCTTATAACGTGTCTCTTCATAGAAAATGTATTTTAATGCCATTTTTTCCTACACATTAACCACATTATCCCATAATATATCATAATCACCCTCTAGTATTCCTACTAACCACATAATAGTAAAAACTATGTCATTAAATGCAAGGAAAGAGGTAAATTTAGGCTGAAGGAAGGCCATATGGGCCTTATTATTTACCTATTAATGAAGTCCATCATAGAGTTTGAAAGCAAAGGTGTGCTCTTGAGGAGGATTGCTTGAAGATTAGAGATCATAAGTGTTTTTGGAGGAGAATTGGTTGAGAGGAGTGGACCAAAAGGAAGATTCTTGAGCATAAGTTATTGGTACAAATCTTATAAAGTAAATATGATGTTTTTGTGTTAACTCTAGTCATGAAGAATTTTGTTGTATTTTAGAATCTTTGATCGGAGAATCCACAGTAAGAGAATTTTTACACCAACGTTTCGAATCCCAAATGGGATCCATCATCAGGGTTAAGAGAAAGATGATAAAAGAAGAGCAAGAAGGAACCTAATGATGTCTTGCCTGTGGGGAATTTATAATAGAATTTAACATAAATTTAGGGTTATATTTAAATTATTTATATAATATTGATTATTTATTAGAAATAGATTAGGTGGTATAGTATTTATTTATTAACTTATAATAGATATTATATTAAATATTATTCTTTAGTTTATAATATTAAGTTTTATTCAATTAAATATTAAGTTATAGACATTAGGTTATTAAATGTTTAATGTATATAGATATGGATTTTATAATATTAATATATTTATATATTAATACTTATTTATATTAGTCTTATAGATATTAATTAAATACTATTTATTAATTCTATTATATATTTAAGTTTTTTCATTAGGTTTTATATTATTATATTATTAATAATATATATTATATATATTTTATTTATAGTATATTATATATTAATATATATATATATTATATATAATTATATATATATATATATATATATATATATATATATATTATATATATATATTTATTAAGTTTATAGGTATTTAAAATATTATATATATATTTATATTACAATTATATATCATTAGTTTTTATACGATCTTAATATTAATTATAGATTTTAGGTTATATATTAATATATATAGATTAAGCTTTTATGAATATTCATGATATTTATATTTAAATATATTATTTTAGGTTTTATAGATATTATATTAATATAGGATGTAGGTTATATAAAGATTTGTTTTATAGGTATTAATTTAATGATATTATTTATACCAAAATAAAAGAAAAAAAAAAAAAAATAGTTTAATTTTAGGTTTCATTATTAATCCTTCTTGTCGACCTGTGTTGTTCCTTCATTATTCTTTCCCTCATGAGTATTTATCTCTTCCTTCTTGCTCTTCTTTTATCATCTTTCTCTTAACCCTGATGATGGATCCCATTTGGGATTCGAAACTTTGGTGTAAAAATTCTCTTACTGTGGATTCTCCGATCAAAGATTCTAAAAGCACACACCACAGATCTCTGAAATCCAATTTTGTTGTAGTTAGCATAGAGGAAGATTGGTAGAGAATCTATGGTAGTCAAGTAAAACTATGGTAGAGGAGAGGATCTACTAGAGGTCTCAAATGGAGAAATTAGGATAGAACAAAAAAAAAAAGATGAAATTGCTAAAGAGAGGACAACATAGTTCTCAAGAGAAGTGAATAGGTGAGAAGATGAAGATGCAAAAGCCAACAACTTTGAAATTTGAGGAGTAGAAGTGCTCGAAAATAGGTTATGCTACAAAGGACCAGAAGAAAAGAGGGTACTAAGAGGATGAATTGGCACTAGTAACAAGAGGAAAACTTGTTGTAGAGATGGAGAAGGCTTGTTACAACTCATAACTGGATAAAGGAGAGTTCACAGAAGAAGGAAAGGATGGCTACTAATAGTCATGTCAATGGATCAAAGAGGAGAAGTCACAATAAAATGAAGAAGAATGCCAAATCAACTGACATAAAGAAGATGAGTAATGAGGAATTTGAGAAGGAGATGGTTGAGTTAAGAGTTGAACTCAATCATTTGGAGAAGCTGCTACTGGAAATCTAGGAATACTAGAGATATGGCAGGACAATGAAGAATAATATTAGATGATATCAATTGCAAAGGAATATTAAGTAGAGAATGTATGGCAAGTTGAAGGAATAATTCAGAGCAACTGAGTACGAAACATTTTTTTCTAAAAATAATAAAAACAAATAAATAAATAAATAATAATAATAAAATAATAGTAATAATAATAATAATAAATAATAAATAAAATTAAAAAAAAAATAAATATAAAAATTCCTTGATTAGAAGGAAGCTAGAAATTTCGAGGAGGAATTTATAGACATATTGATGGACTATTGAACTAGTTTGGAGCAACATGAAGATGATACAACTAAGTCATCGAAATAAGAGGCTTATGCTCTTAAATCTGGCATTTTGTATGATTACAGGATTGGGAGTTGATGATTAGTACTTAAATGATGTGCTTATGCAGGTTGATGAAGAAATGAGACTTCTAGAAGAGATGGTTGAGATAGAGAAATTTTATAAACATGTCTTTATTAACCTTGAAGATCATAAATTTGACAGGGAAGTTGTTGATGGAGAACATACCTTAATGTCAATTTTATAGGAGGATGAATCAACATCATCTCATGGAGATTATGTAAGTGAAGAAGATGAAACAACAACAAAAGATTGAGAGATACTTCATGAAGACATGCTCGGGGAAATTTTAATACTAGTTGAAAGTATCTTGCCTAAGGAAGAAAGCACAGGTAAAGATGAGATATAAATTTTGGAGGAGTGGCTGACATAATATCCAAGAAATGGATATTGAATGGTGGACACAGGTACAATTCAAAGTGATTTTGTTGAATTGTATGAGGATTTGAATTTATTGGAGAAGAGGACAGAAAGCCAAAGAATACATATGTAGCTTGCAAAAGCAAAGTTAGAGGAAAAGGAAATTATGTTAAAAGACAATGAGGAGAGGACTGCAAAGTATGAACAATAGATTGATAATAGTTTTATAACTCTATGATAAAAAAGGAAATACAGAATCCTGTGGGTAACAAAAATGAAGTTCAACCGAAGATAGATCTTGATAAATAAATTGTGAATTGTGGATGTTGATGAGGAAGACATCCATGAGAAGATATAAGAGACTCAAGAGAACAACCAGTAAGAGAGTGCAACTAACTAAATAAATTTCCATCAGTAAAGCAAAAGGGAAAGAACAACATAAAGTGTGGATTCCTAGAGAACTAAAGCCAACATAGCAATAGCAAGGAAACATGGCAGATAGGCATCTATAAGCTAAAGTTTGGGACCCACGAGGATTTTCATCAACATATGAAAGCACATGGTCAAGAGACCATGAATTTTTTTCACCTTGGGAGTATTATGCAGGAGCATCTTACCTCCAAGTCAAAATGAATTTTAACTAAACCTAAGGGTCTTTAATTTACCAAGGGAGTTGCTTCTCTAATTGAGTATAATTGTTTGGTTATTTATATTTTCTATGTTTTCAAGAAAAACTAGAGAAACTGTGTAAATAGGATTGAGATTATAATCATATCTACTTCTACGAAGATATCAAAATAATTTTTAAAGAGTTAAGAGAGATTCGTGGGTGTTGAAAGTGCTAGACCCACCAACATTCAAGGGATCTCCCTGGTATGAAGTCCCAACTAGAACTCACACAGTTTGGTGTAGGAGTCCCATCTAGTACAATGGCCTGGTTTCCATTATCTTAAAGGTTTTCCTTATCTCTTTCTTATCAGCACTGGAGAATGGTTTACTTTGTCTTTGAACAATGAGGTCGTGTGCCTGGTGAGTGCTTAGTGCCACTTGTGTCAAAGTTCTTTCACTGCAGAGGGAGAGGGTGGAAGTGAGTCTTAGGTTGAAAAGGAATAGTCTCAACTCTGCTAGAGACACACAACACAATAGGACATGGGCAGCTTCCAGTGGAGTAGTCCACACAGATGCGACAATCATAAAAACAAGGTGAATAGATAGCACACATAACACCCAGTGGAATAGTCCACACGAGCGTGACGAGCGTTATAACAAGTTTACAAGAGTGAACCTATCGAGTGTCTAGCGAGATAGCCCACACAGGCAAGACATCATTAGCAACTGATATTACAAATTTCCAAAAACATATGTACGAAAACAACCGAAATAGTTAAACTATCTTAATACAGATATCATTTTTGGGATTCAACTGCGTTAAGTAAGTCATTCAAACGTATGACCATTTCCATGAGAGGAAGTCGTAACTGACTAATTTCTCATCCATTACATGTTAAAGAAACATCCATTACAAGTTTCCAAAGAATAGTCTTATAAACGAATACAATGCATGTGTGAAAATGTGTTGGCCTATTAATAGGCTTCTGAATTAAGTGAAAATTCCAGGACACATCCGTACACCATTACATCACTAACCCCAATAGCAGGGTACCGGAGCCACTTCTCACTCCTCAAAGAAACTATTACAGACTCTCAAGCCTATGTGGGAGGAGCCAAGGTGAAAAGTCTTTTGCATGTACAAATGAGGGGTATATATAGCCAAAAGTGAAATTGACCCTTGTGACTATTCGACTTCCCTCATGACTATTTGAATTACATGATTCTTGAAATTTACATGAATCTCTAACTTACATTACATATATTACAATAGTATGGTACGCAATAGTGATGTGGCTGAGATGATTCATGACATGACTTGACATGATAGTGGTGGTATTTCCATGCTGATGGTGGTGTCCATGTTGATCAGCAGTGCTACTAAGTGATGAGAGTTCTCTTGGTGTATCATAGCTTCACCTCTACATGGCAAGGTGTGCAATGTATTCGATGATCTTGGTGTTCACTTGATAGTTCATGCCCTCGCATGTGTGTCCTTCACTTGCTACTTGGTATGATTTGTGTGTTTGTCCGTTCACAAACAAGTCTCCTAGCTTTCACTCCTTGTTCATGTCGTTCATCGTCAGGCCATGTCTCATTCATGCACCTGTATCTACAATAACTCATGAAGAGACAAAATCAAATCCAAAAATATCCTAGCCTACCATGATGCGTTATCTTTGACTTTCGATGCAGGTGACCAGGAGAGAGGACAAGGATCTCGAACTGTACAAAGCACATTTCGAGCTGGGATGTGAGCTCAAGGCACTATTAGTGAAAATCATGTAGATTTCACTTGGAGGCTGAGATGGGAAATTCAAATAAGCAGTGACTATCCATGGGATCTGGCTTGACTGGAGGGCAGATCTATGCAATTGTTCTAGTGAGATGATGCAAGCAATAAGGGGAGACTGGCAGTGAAAACTGTGCAAATTCTTCGGGGAGGCTGGCAGCGGGTTGCAGGAGGCTAGCTTGCTTGACATCCTTGCATATTTTTTGGGCTTAGTGGGTTGCTAGGAAGATGGAGACTACCCATGAAATCTGTGAAGTTTTCAGGGGGAGAAGCAATTCGACTGACAGGGTGACTCGCTAAGAAAACTACACAATTTTTTAGGGTAGTGTAGTGACATGTAGCGAGTGTATGTCTGGAATTTCTATGAAGTTCATTAGTCAGCAGAAGTGGGCATTCTTGGTAGCTTTTATGCAATGTTTTGGAGGAGTGAGACCTGGGGTCACTACTCAGTCAAACTCTTTGGTTGACCAGCTGGAGGCTTAATGGATCTTCTTATGAGCAACACAGTTTGGAATGACTTATTGAGTAACTTTTGCATTGTTCTAGGTGACAGTCAGTCGGGTCAATTCCAGGATTGCGTAGTGCAGAATGCCTTGGACACCACCTCAAGCTTTGTGCAATTCTAGGTAGGAGTACATGATCATTAAGGGTTGAGACTGCATAGTGCAACTGAGTGGAGATCTAGTAGTTGGAGGGTGTCTCGGTCAACAGGGTTTCGAAAAAATGAATAAGTATGTGAACGAGTGACTTCATACATGTATTACCTTATGAACACACACTCAACATGACTTGACAACTAGACACCTCAAACCATGAAGATAACATGCATTTAGTGTGACTGACCGATGGGTGCGAGCGACAAGCACAACACTTGTGATAGATGTTTAGATGACCACGATGATGCTTGCACAAAAATACTTACAACATCATGTGTGAGTGCGATAGATGTTTAAATAGTGAACACAACTCGAACACAACCTTAACCATCACTAGAACAAGGTGGCAAGGATGACATAGCAATCAACATGCCGAAGACGATAGTTGGTCGAATAAGTGAAAATGAAGCAAGAGATGTATAAGAAACACATAAAATAACTTTTCGTGTTTGCACACATGCATGTTACTGAGGACAAGATGATATGACAATGAAAAGAAGTCATGTAAACTCAAGTAAGAGGTGTAATTCAAAAGGTGTTATTTACTTTCCATACTTACCCTCAAGATGATCATGCATCTGACAGAGTTTGCATTCGGTCATGATATTTTCCATTACTTGGTTCCTTAGTCTTTCTCCTCAACCCCTTCGAAGATATTTCTGCATGTGACCTTTGCCTGTACTCACTAAGAGGTATATTTTCACAATTTCATCACACAGTGACTGCTATCGGGATGAGGCCCTGGGAGGACTGTCTAAATGGTTTCTACATTTAAGATACATAGGGTAGTTTGGACAACATTGCACATTTTTTAGGGTCATGGAACTTTTGTGAGACAAGGGTCCTGGGAAGACACCTCGACACAATTTCTAAGTGTAGTGCAGCTGGACTACTCTGCGCATTTCTGGAGAGTAGTGTTGGTTTCCTAACTGCTATGCATATTTTTGGAGAGTAGTGCTGGCTGGGGTCTTTGTAGGGTGTGAGGTTTTAGCATGCAAGGGAGATTAGTGTCTCTGTGGGCTACAGGGTTTTAGCAAGCAAGGGAGGTTGGTATCTCTATGCATTACGAGGTTTCAGCAAGAAATGGAGGAAGCTTGATGGTTGCAGAAACAAAGCACATAGTTCTAGGAAGCTGGATGAGGCTAGGTTATTTGGGAAAATGTCTAAGTGTGAGATCAATGAAACATATATAAACATTGATAGGACTTGATGGTGATCGCAAACGGACACTTAGCGACACAATGTAGACCATCCAGAATGCATAAGACATAATTTGCTTGATGCAACAACCTTGGTGCCAAGAGTGCATGAAGTGAGTGTGAAACATGTCTATGTGATGATAACCACTCATGTGCACATTCTTTCCCTTGAAGAAAAACAACATTCCCTTTGAATGAAAAACAACAACCCCTATGCCTGAAAATGACACATGCTGCATATAAATGAAAACACAGTCAACTTTTAGGTTCAAGGAGGGAGCTTGAAATCATAATCTTAGTAATAAGTGACCAAGGATGATCGATCGTGAGATTGAAGGTAGGCTCTGAAATTTTCATGTGAGCCAAAAATTTTGAGGGTGGTTGTAGCCACTACAACACTTGGTGACACATTGGTAGAATTCCAACTCTCTGAATGGACCTTGTTTCGTGAAAAGAACGTTGAACCCTTTCGGAAGTATTGCTCGATTCTTTGATCATCATTGTTTCCACACTAGCTTGATTGAAACATGTAGCACTTGTCATGTTCTTGATCATTCAGCACACATTTCAAGCCATGCAACTTTGTTTTAATTGGGGATGAAGGGTATATTGGTGCACAAGTAATATCACTATTAGAGTTTAAGTTTCATCTCCAGTCTTGCTTTTCCACCAGAAGGCCTAGACAATACCCCAGAAGAGTCACATAGGAACACAAGCATTGCTCCACTGCTAGCGAGCATGGTCGGTACCCTGATAGAGTTACTTGTATCACCTGCCTCCATAGGAAGCCTTTCTCTTCTTTCACCTTATTCATTTTCTTTTTTAAAGAACTGTTCATAGGCACTTATTTATTTTAGAGGTGAAAGAGGGATCCTAACTTATTGAGAGCAGAAGAGGTTATTCCTTCAAAGAAGTGTGTTATCTATACCTCTATACTTGTTAAGGTTTTCTCTCTCACCTTACTCTACTTGATTGAGCTAACAAGGATTAACCCAAAACAACCGACTAAAGTAGGTAGTACTAACTAGAGCGTATGCATTGTGTTTTCACCAAGACTCACTCTAAACATAACATATTTTCCATCAAGGCATCATTGACTAAAGACAACATTTTTTTCATAAAGAGAGAGGAAAACAGATGACCAGATGTTGATAGTTGTACAACTCCTCTTAGATTTGAACAACTTGTCTCAAGAGCCAAGCACAGTGTCATGAGAGGCTAACCTATGGGTACAACCAAGCAAAGAAAGAAAAAAGAAAAAGTAGAAGTAAAGCGAAAGAAAAACAAGTAAGAAAAGAAAGAAAGGAAGCAAACCAGACCAAGTAAGTAAGCAAACAAACATGAAAACAAGAAGGCAAACCAAGGAAGAAAACACTACTCCTACTCCTATGCTAAACAATGCATGGGCCTACTCACATGAAGTGATATTTCCAAAGCAGCCACGAGTGCATTGGTTGGCCCATGTTGGTGAAGGCATGGTTAACAAGAAAGATATGCATGTAAACTAGAGAACAAGAAAGTAGATTAGAGAAGACAAACATGCTCCAAGTTCTAAAACATCCACAGAATAGAGAAGAGTGAATGCACAAAAAAAGTATTCTATAGACAAACCATAGTGTTGCAATGCACTGCGTGTAAACGATAAAAATACACACACTTTCGACTATGACATACGAGCGAAAATGAGAAAGACCAACAACTTCTTCTTTGCATGTGCACTCATTGTGTAAGATTCCTCCAAAGCTTGAGTGATGGGATCATGTGATTCAAGTTGAGGAAGAAAAATTTGGGTGTTTAGTTGATCTTCAATGCGAAGTAAAGAGTGATGATGCATTGTTTCAAAACTTTTCTGATTGGAATTAGAACTAATCTCGGGACAATGAGGGCTTGACATGACCATCAGCCCAGGCTAAAGTGCCTTGACAGTCTGTGGGGTTTCCACACCATCAATTTGTAGATTATCGAAGACTAGGGCCTTATGCAGATTAATAGCAAGTGAATCAGCATCATGATCAAATGAAGATGTCTAGAGATCACAAGAACCACGATTTGAAAATTTGGGATGTCCGTCAACATCCTCATGATTTGATGAATTGTGCAAATGGGTAGATGAGAAGAAAGGATGTTCACCCTCTATGTTTTTAGAAATGATAGAAGACAAATGGAACAAATTTTCTGAGGAAGATGTCTCCTCTCTACAATGTAATGAGAGAGTGACATCTGAAGTGTCCTGTGAATGATCAGAAGTAGAAACATTTGGAAATGAGTTTTCAGAGGGAGGATTACAAGTGGAAAGATCACACGGGATGCTAGGATAGAGAATATGAGGTGAGGATGGAAGGGAGTAATCCATTACCATAGGTTCTTCTTTATATTCCTGCAGAAAATCATACTAAATGATAACGCAGGTTGGCTACACAACACCGATTCCATCAACAACTTGATCCTCATTCACAACAAGTGTGAAGTCTAGAATGGAGGAACACAAGACAATACAATCTTGAGGATCACCAAAGCACAGGGACAAAGGTTGAGGTAACAAGTCCACATGACAACCAGCAGGCTTGCAACCCAAATTTTTGTAGATATTAAGAGAAGGTGTGGAAGGAGGATGTGACAGTTCAACAGATGTGCATGCACCTTCTCCCACCTCGCACTGTGGAGCTATAGTTGTTTGATGAGAAGAGGAAGGCCAATCACTTCTGACAACAACCTCTCCCATTTTAGATTTGGAAACTCTAACACTGAGATATGTTGTTCAGATGATTCCAAGAATTGCAGATTTTTGGAGATGTAAAGAAGATAGTTAAATCTTCCATCAAGGAGTTCCCAATCAATTTCATCTTCAGGAAATCAATACGCAAGATTACAAAAGTGTGTGTGAAATTGCTCAACAGATTCATTAGGTGCTTTTCATAATTCCATAATTTCTTTATTGAGTGCTTTACGATCAAAATTATTGAAAGCACGGGTTATCTCTACGAATAGATGGTGGAAAGAGTGAATATATTTTTCAGGCAGCATGACAAGCCATTGCAATGGGTTCCCATAAAGTGTGTATTCAAACAATGCGTAGGTCATGTTATCTTCATGGATTTCATGCCTTTCATAGGATCCTATGATGCCAATTGTGTAACATAAGACATGATATATGTGGGAAGATTCAAAACAAACTTTGAGGACTCAGCTTGTTATCTGGGCGTCCTTCTAGCACCATAAATGTTGATGATGATGGACCTGCCAACATTCAAGGATCTCCTCGATATGAAGTCCCAACTAGACCTCACACCATTTGGTGTAGGAGTCCCATTGGTACGATGGCCTGATTGCCATTATCTGAAGTATTTTCCTTAGCTCTTGCTTGTCAGCACATGAGAGTGGTTTACTTTGTCTTCGAGCAATGAGGTTCATGTGGCTGGTGAGTACTTATTGTCGCTTGTGTCAAAGTTCTTTCACTATAGAGGGAGAGGGTGCAAGTGAGTCTCAAGTTGAAAGGGAATAGTCCCAACTCTGCTAGAGACACACAACACAACAGGACATGCACAAATTATAGCGGAGTAGTCCACACGGATGTGGCAGTCACAAACATAACGTGAACAGATAGCACACATAACACCCAATGGAATAGTCCACACGAGTGCGACGAGAATTATAACAAATTTACAAGAATGAATCTGTCGAGTGTCCCACGGGATATCCCACACAGGTGAGACAACTTTAACAACTAATACAACACATTTCCAACAACATATGTACTGAAAAAACCAAAATAGTTCAGCTGTCTTAATATAGGTTAAAGCAACATCCATTACAAGCGTCCAAAGAATAATCTTACAAATGAATACAATACATGTGTGAAAATGTGCTAGCCTAATAACATTCTTCTGAATTAAGTGAAAGTTGCAAGACACATTTACACATCATTACATCACTAACCCTGATAGCAAGGCGTTGGAGCCACTACTCACTCCTCAAAGAAAAGATTACAGACTCTCAAGGTTATGTGGGAGGAGCCAAGGTGAAAAGTATTTTTCATGTACAAATGAGGGGTATATATAGCCAAGGGTGAAACTGACCCTTGTGACTATTCAACTTCCCTCATGACTCTTCAACATTACATGAGTCTCTAGCTTTACATGTGGGTCTCTTGGACTTCCACATTACATTACATTGATTCCAACAGTATGGCCCATAGTAGTGACATGGCTAAGATGACTCATGACATGACTCGAAACGATAGTGCTGGTATGTCCATGCTAATGGTGGTGTCCATGTTGAGTTGCAATGCTGCTAAGTCTTGAGAGTGCTCTTGGTGTATCATAGCTTCACCTCCGCATGGCAAGGTGTGTGAAGTCTTTGATGGTCTTGGTGTTCGCTTGATAGTTCATGCATGCACATGTGTCTCCTTCACTTGTTACTTGGTATGATTTGTGTGTTCTTCCATTCATGAACAAGTCTCCTAGCATGTGCTCCTTGTTCATCCCGTTCGTCATCGTGCCATGTCTCATTCATGTACCTATATCTACAATCACTCATGACGAGACAACATCAAATCCAAAAATATCCTAGCCTACCATGATGCATTATATTTCATTTTCATGTAGGTGACTGAGAGAGAGGATAAGGCTCTCGAACGACGCAAAGCACATTTCAAGTCGGGATGTGGGCTTCGAGCACTATCAATGAAAATTGTGCAAATGTCACTAGGAGGCTAATATGGGAAATCTGAATCGGCAATGACTGTTCTTGGGATCTTTCTTGGCTATAAGGAATATCTATGCAATTGTTCTAGGGAGAAAGTGCAGGTATCAAGGGGAGACTGGCAGTGAAATCTGCACAGATTCTTTGGGGAGGCTTCCAGCCAAAACTACGCAGAGCTGGGAGGCTGGACTGCTAGAAATCCTTGTGTAGTTTCTGGGTTGAGCAGGATGCTAGGCAACTTGGAGACTGCCCATGAAAACTGCACACTTTTTAGGGGGTCAGTAAGCCTACTAGTAGGGTGACTGGCTAAGAGAAATGCGCAATTTTTGAGGACCATGTAGTGACATGCAATGGGTTTCTATTTGGCATGTCTGCACAATTTCATTAGTCAGCAGAAGTAGGAATGCTTAGCACCTTCTGCGCAATTTTTGGGAGGAGTGAGACCCGGGGTCACTACCCAATCAAACTCTCTAGTTGATGAGCTGAAGGCTTGACGGACCTACTTGTCAGAAGCATAGTTTGGAATGACATTCTGAGAAACTTCTACGTTGTTCTGGCTGACAGTCAGTCGGGTCGATTCCAGGATTTCATAGTGAATACTGCCTGGGAGACAACCTCAAGCTCTGCATAATTCTAGGCAGGAGTACATGATCAATGAGGGTTGAGACTCTGCAATGTAGTGTAGCGAGGTTTGGTTGTTGGAGGGTGGTCTAATCGACATGGTTTTGACAAAATGACTAAGTGTGTGAACAAGTGACTTCATACATGTATGACCTTGCAAACACACAATAGACATGACTTGATGACCAGACTCCTCGAACCATTAAGACAACATGCACTTAGTTTGATTGACTGATGGGTGCGAATGACAAGTGCGACACTTGTGATAAACATTCGGATGACCATGATGATGCTTGCACGATAGTACTTATAACATCGTTTGTGAGTGCAATAGATGTTTACATATTGAACATAACTCGAACACAACCTTCACCATCACCAGAACGTGGTCACAAGAATGACATAGAAATCGACATGCCGAAGATGACAGTTGGTCGAACAAGTGCAAAAGAAGCAAGGCATGTAGAAGAAACACATAAAATAACTTTTCGTGTTTGCGCATATGCATGTTACCGAGGATAGGATGGTATGACAATGACAATCATTCCTACAAACTAAACTAAGAGATATACTTCGAAAGGTGTTCTTTACTTGCGATAATTATCCTCAAGATGATCATGCATCTGACAAAGTTTGCATGCGGTCCTGATATTTTCCATTAATTGGTTCGTTGGTCCTTCTCCTCAACTCCTTCGAAGCAATTTAAGCTTGTCACTAAGAGGTAGAACTACGTAAATTCACTAAGAGGTAGATCTGTGTAGTTTCACCGAATAATGATTGTTGTTGAGATGATGCCCTAAGAGGCCCTTCTGCACAGTTTCTACATGCAAGACAGATAAGGCAGTTTGGACAACATTGCACAGTTTTGACGCTTAGGGCACTACTGCAAGACAGGGGTCCTGGGAAGACACCTCTAGGAAATTTCTTAGTTTAGTGTAGCTAGACTGCTCTGCACATTTATGGAGAACAGTGTTGGTTGCCTAACTGCTCTATGCATTTTCAGAGAGCAGTGTTGGTTGGGGTCTCTGTGGGCTATGGGGTTTCAGCAAGTAAGGGAGGTTAGTGTCTCTGTGGGTTGCAGGGTTTCAACAAGCAAGGGAGGTTGGTGTCTCTGTGCATTGCGGGGTTTTAGTAAGAAAGGGAGGAAGCTTGATGGTTGTAGAAACAAAGCACACAGTTCTGAGAAGCTGGATGAGGCTAGGTTTCTCAAGAAAATGGCTAAGTGTGAGATCAGTGAAACATATGTAAATATTAAAAGGACTTTATTGTGACCATACATGGACACTTAATGTCGCAACGTACACCATCCAAAATGCATAAGACATACTTTTCTTGATGGAACAACCTTCGTGACAAGAGTGTGTGAAGTGAGTGTGAAACATGTCTATGTGATTACAACCGCTCATGCACATTCTTTCCCTTGAATCAAAACAACATTCCATTTGCATGACAAACAACAACCCCTATGCACAAAAATGACACATGCTGCATAAAGATGAGAACGCGGAAAATGCTTAGGTTCAAGGAGGGGAGCTTGAAATCATCATCTTACCGATAAGTGACCAAGGATGATTGATTGTAGATTCGAAGTTAGGCTCCGAAATTTGCATGTGAGCCAAATATTTGGAGGGTGGTTGTAGTCGCTACAATAGAGGATTAGTTAGATCTCTTGAAAGATGTGTGGATCTATAGGATATATAAATAAGAATTTGTTGATGATGTTGTGGATTTGAAGTAATTATGGATTCAAAGTCCATTGTATAAATATGTAATCCTAAGAGGCCTCTATATATCATGAGAGAGGCAATCAAGTGAGGATAGGCAAAATCAGGTCAAATATGGCCAAAAGAGAAAATGGGCCTATTATATTGTAAATTAGGCCAAGTGTAGAAATTATGGAGTAGGTTTTAAATTTCTCATGAAATTTACTAAATCAGAAGACTCAAATCTACTCTACTACTCTATGGAAATCAATTCACAATTAAGAACACAAATCATAAACATGCAAGAATTCAATATCACACATTCACAAAGATTTATGTAGGGGAAAGAAACCGCTCAAAACCCCTTCCTATCTGTATTGCATTAATCAAAGAATAGATATGTAAAACATATGCTTGCTCAAGCCTGAGCACAACTTGCAAGTGTATAGTTTATCTCTCTACATGACTGACTAACCCTGGCCAACACTTAGCCAAATTTCAAGCCCTCCAAGCTCTTATTTACTTGCATTGTTCCTTGAGGAATTATATCCCTATTATTTAGGAAATTCCTCAAATTGAATCGTGAAATTCTTTAGGTTGACCTTCTGATTTCATGCACCACCTGTACACATTGGAATAATCTACAACTAATAGTATACACTCTTGAATAGTGTTCAAGAGTGGTTAACTGCTTTTCTAAACACAAAGTAGAACAAACAGGTTCATTTTTCTCTCTTTCACCCCACCATTTCTGGCAAGTACCTCTTTATTTTTTACAAGCTTGAGGAGGATAACGTTTGCTTGATTATAAGCTCATCCTTCAGATGAGTCCAACTTAATTTAAAATTTGAACCCTAAGAACGAGTGGTCCATTCCTGTTTGAAATTGAGCAGGTCCTTTATTGTTAAATTTTAACGAGTCCAGTATAGGAGAAACTCAGTGTTTTTCAATTTTAGGGAGTCAGAAGAAAAACTTAAGAAAACTCCATGGTTGTCCTTTTTCGTAAATTTGTGTCTCCCAAGCCCCAAAAAGTATAAAATAATACTTGAGAGAACTGCTTGACCATTACGATCAAGGAGTACTTTTCATAATTAGTGTCTTCAATCTGAAAAAGTAAAAAAGCAATTGAAAACACGTCATTATATTACCAATATCGAACTTGAAACGACAAAAGTCCGGCAATCTTTTCATGTTTATATGGTCAGAAAAGAGCTGTAAGTGGAACGTCCTTTTAATTCCATTTTAACAAGTTTAAAAAGGAAAAACTTGGCAATCTTTTCATATTTTACGAGTCAGAAAAGACCTTAAAAAGGACTCTATGTTTCACTTTTTTGTAAATTTTGAAAGAGCCCGAAAAAGTGAAAAAGTATGCTCTTCGTTGAAAATGATCAATTCTCCCTGAAAATCCAATATTCTGCACAAAAACTCAAAATATTACTCATGCCTGTTTAAAATTAAGAAAAATGCATCAAAAGTGACCTTTTTAAAGTGAAAAATGAACAAATTAAAAATTCATTTATTCAAAAAATCTTATAAAAAGGGCTTTTGCAAATTCATTTTTACCATTTGACTTCAGAGTGAAAAGTAAGAGCTTTTGGTAAGAAAACATCCTATGAAGATTGCGGAAATCCGACCATTGGAATCGACAACTATTCTCTCCAAGTAATCTACATCATCCCTGTCTTGCATTTCAACCATTTCATTTTCATTTTTAGGGCTTTAAAATTGATTTTTTAGGGAAATTTTGGTTAAAAAATCACTCGCGGTGGTTGCACAGGTATACCATGTGGACCCTGCGAACCTTGACTTTTTCGTACAAAAGAAAAAGTCAGGGTCCCGCACCTACTCTTAAGGACAAGTGTGAACCTATGCACTGTCCCTAACTAGCGGGTGCAGACCCCGTGAAACGCATTTTGAAACCCTATCTTTTTTCACTTTCGCCCAAATGTTTTGAAATTACAAGGTTCTAAACCACCTTTTTTGCTATGTAGGTACACAAAATGCTTGTTTGGCGGGAATGGGAACACGAAGATGTGGATCAAGCGCATTACTCCATCCACCTTCAATACAGGTACTAAGAGCATCCATACTATTGAAATTTTGGGCCATACCTAGCATGAGGGCTCAGGTAGACTTTCTACAATGGTTGGTAGACAAGTGGAGTACACAGGACCAGTGTTTCATAATTGGTGGCCACCGGCTCGAAATCGAGCCAGAGGACATTTATTTCCTGACTAGTTTGCTGAAGAGATGTGAAGGATTATCTCTATTCGGGACTAGGCCAAGTGGCCAGTCTGTCGCTAGTCTCCGACTAGAGCTTTGTAATGTCCAAACTGCAGACAAATAGATAGATGTTAAGACCATCTCCCATCCTAAACTTAAAGTGATTGCATTTACTATCACCAGACTATGCAAGAGTGCAACATTGCATCTAGCTACCGGTTCCCAAATGCACATGGCAGTAGACTACTTCCGAGACACCATCTTCAACTAGTGCGATGCCGTGTTGGCGAATGTGAAAGGCCAACTGACTAGGGAAAAGAACGAAAAACTAAGGAAATCTGGGTATGGTTACTTAGTTGTGAGCTTTGGCCTAGAGAGGGTACCTATTTTGGTCTTGAAACATCTTTCCGTTGAGGCTGGATTTCCCCAAGATCCTAGGATTACATGCTGGGTTGAAGTCATGGCCTGTCATCGTGAGGAGGGTACAGAGGTTGTCCGATTTCCACTTGAGTATTTTTGCTGGTTGGGGAACCAGCTTTTCATGATACAGGACTTTCCATATGCTGGGATGGATTATCGTGGTGATCCAAATATGGCTCTTCCACCAGGAGAGAAATGGGATGATACAGGTAAAATTATTTTCAACATTTCCTAAATTTTTAAACCAAAATTTTTTGTTTTTAAATCGTCCAAAACTGATAGTAAAAAGTTTTAAATGCAGATGTGGGTCCACGACGACCAGCCAATCTCCTGCCCTATGAGAGAAGACACCCTGCTGCTACAACATTGGCCCCATAGGACCAATTAGAAGAGACCTTGACCAAATTGGAGCATCATCTAGAGCGCTTAACAGTAGATATCCCAGAGACTAGTATAAATGATATTCCTCTTAGGCTACAATGCTATGTGATTGGGGTCCTGTTGTGGCCAGCAACACCCCCCCTTGTTCATTTAAGTGTTGTCCAAAATACTAAATGAACGGTGACCCTTAGTTTAATTTCTGAGAAAAATCAAGTTTTTCTTTCTTCAAAATAGGAATACCATCGTAAGCTTAGAAAGGTCTTTCGAATATTTTTTTAATCTAAGTTTACGATAAGGTAAAGGTCTTTAAAAATTGAGTTGCAAAAAAGATAGGAAATGCCTTCATTCCCCTATAATATTGGTATGCGCAAGACCCCCGTGTTAAGCATAACATCTCATCGCAATGAAGTAATGCTTGTAAGGAAAAACTTCAAGATCTACCGATCTGCGATAGCACCGATCGCAAGATCGCATATCGCAGAAATAAATTGGAAATATTTGGCAAAAATTAAACTTCTGCGACCTGTGATGTTGCGACCTGCGATGTTGCGATCGCTGCGATGGTGCAATCTATGATGGTGCAATCTGCGAACTTGCGATTTGCGATGGCACGATTTGCAATGGCACGATCTTCGATGCTACATAAGAAAATCATGAATCACTTAATCACGAATCCTTCAGGCACACCATTCAAAGAAAAGCCACTTACCATAATCTGACCCAAGATCATGCGTTTTTAATGATAGTAAATGGATTACTTGTCAGTTATTAAATGAAATGAAGACGCGTACTTTTGTAAAGAATTACTTCATGTAAAGTGGCATATTTGATATATTTGTTGCATTTAAAACTCTCCCATCACCTTTCTTAATCATTCATTTCCACTTCACTTGTAATCTGTAGGAACGAAGAGCTAAGACGATTCAAAGCCAAACGCAGGAGCAAATGGGAAAGAAAGATAAATCTCAAGGCTCCGAGATGAAGGAAAAGATGAAGGAGATGGCGCCTTTGTATACAGACACTACCTGCAATAGGGGCGCAGGAATTTCGACATGGGAAGGCATGTATAGGCTTTTGGAGGAAGAAAATCCTAGAGTAATGAGGGTTGATACTTCCGCGAGCTCACAAAACTCTTCCGAGGCATCCTTAGAGGAGCTGGCATGTTCATTTCTTCACCGAATAGTAGCTAGACCCAAAATTTTACCGTATACAGATATGATCAAGTGAATACTTGACAATGCAGAGTTACACGACAAACAATTCAAGGTTCAAGGACATGGGCTCATAGGATCATTCGCCGCGCAATACTTGAAGCTTATGTATCATCTTCCTAAACCTCAGACTACCTACAATGCACAATTTGTTAAGAAATTTGCAGCAGAGATCCCAAACTTGGTTGAAACCACTAGAGATTGGACTAGAAAAGAGGAGCCACTACAAAAGGACAAAAACGGTATGTATATCACTAGTTCCCTCACCCCTCCATATTGTTTTGGTGCGGCCATGCTTTGTAGACTATTTGGGATGCCTGACATCAATAAATTTTCGTGTGAATGGCTACCACTCATAGAAGCTGCCACCAATGCCGATATCGTGGATTGGGCCAAGATAATCTCTGATAATCTATACGCAGCTATTATGAATTACCGATCTAAAAGATCCTTGTCTCAAAGGGTCTATCCTCCTTTTTATCTGTCTACGTATATTATGGATTCTATTTGCTATGTGTCTAAATTCCCCACTATGTGTTGGAAATGGACTACCCAGGACCCGTCACCTATTCATGTTTATCATAAAGTGTTATGGGATTCCCAGTTCGCCCCACACTTCTATCAGATTTGTCATGGGCTTATCTTACCCCTATATAGAATGACGCATGATGAAGAACCCCCGAAGTGCTCACCCGAAGCGCAAATAGACATCATCCCCATCGCAAGATGGTTCGGGGAAGAATGGTTCACTTATATAAGAGTGTTTGGGAGCACTGTACCTCCACATGTCCTACCTCTATATGTCCCCAATAAACTTTTGGCTCGGGAAATTGCCTATCAGACCTGCTCAGAAGGCGGCCTGACCAAAGAACTAAAAGACAAGAAGAAGGCCATATGGCCTCAGTTTCCTATAGCTTGTGGGGCCTTCTCATTGTTCGATGTAGGACATGCTTTTGCCAAAGTGGAGAATGTGACGTCTCTACAATTATTTAGATTCCCAGCTCGGCCTTTTGACCTAAATAATGTTGCACAAGATTTCACTACAAGCGTCAAAATAAAAGTATTCCTTGGAAAGAAAGATTTGTTTGATGATTTGTTTCACGGTAAAAGCTCACTCCATGAAGTTTTGCGAGAAGCTCGTTCGAAGTTGTCTCCAGATGACCTCCAAAGATTCATATTGTACAGGGAAAGAAGGCTCGCCAGTGTTCCTCTAGAGAAGCTGCGACTGCCTACCAGAGAACCAACTCCTAGCGTCAGCCTTAGTGGAAACTCTAGCACTTCCAAATCCAAATCTGACACTTGCCAAGGAATTCCTGAATGTTCTAAAAAGCCCGGAAGCGACCAAGAAAAAAGTGAAGAAATAGCTAAAGATACAACTCAGTCAAGTGCAATGACGCAACAGCAAGTTATCGCCTTCCCGCCAAGAGAAGTCCCCCCTCCAGTCATTAAAACGCCACTCGTCACAACAGAGCTAGACAAAGAATGGGAAACCTTCAATGAGCTTATCAGCCTTGAAGGGCAAGCCCCAAGAACACCTGTGAACAATACACAGGTAACGCAAGAAATGGTTTCGACCATAGTCAGCAGTGTCACAGAAACGGAGCACAGTCATATCGCTCCACCTTCTGAGCTTCTACTTAATGTAGAGGAAATTCCCCCACTGGATGTATTCTATAGTCCCCAACATAAAGCAGTTGTGAGGAGACAAAGGAAGAAAAGAAAGCTAGAGAATACATTGTCACAAGATGCTGAACATTTGGACATCTTATGGAAAGACCCCAAAAACAACCCGACAGAACATCTCACGAAGTTGTCTCAGATCGCAGGAGCATATGCTTCTGCAAATATTGACAAGGCATTGGAAGTTCAGCAACTTCTGAAAGAACAAGAAAATCAAATACAGCTACTACAACGATAGTTACAACAAGCCAATGCTAGTATTGAACGTCCAAACAACTCAAGAAGTTACAAGAAGACTTTCAGCAGATGCAGATAAGCTATCAAAGAAGCCTAGACAAAAAAGGAAAGCAGTTGCAAGCTTTGCAAGAAATACATAAAGACGAGCCTAAGCTTGTCAAATTTGTTTCAGAATCTGTTGGCTTAAATGAGCAACTTCTGTAGCAACAGGAAGAGTTGGGACGTAAGATATCGCAGTGGGGTCACTATTGCGAGCTGAGCGATAAAATCACCAACCAAGTGGCGGACTTGCGAAGTGACTATGACCAGATTGACAGACGAGTGACAGAATACTTAGCTTGGCAGGATGGAGAGGAAGGGAAAAGAGCAAATGCACCCAGAATAAATGAGAGTCATAAGGAATTGCTCTTTAACAAATGGGACGATCAAATCAAGCAGGCAGAACAAGCAGCGGAGACAGCGGCCACGCAGGCAAACATTCTTATCGACTGTGTAAATGAAAATTTACACAGGGCCAACTTAATCATAGAAACTACCCCGGGGTACCTACCAAATAAATCACAATTGGAGGCAGAAAGGAAGCAGAAGGCGCAGGAAAAGGGAAAAGCGATCCAGGCATTGAACAGGTTAAATTGGGAGTGTTACTAGGCATACTTAGTCAAGCCACACAGTCAATGGATGACTGTGAAGTGCATCATAAACTCAGCCGAGAAAGTAGTACCAGCTCTCATAGATTTTTTTTTCGTAGCCCAGCTCAGCGCAGAAGTTAGCCAACTGACTCTTCTCAAGTCCATGATGAACACTTGCAGTTTTAAGGACCAAGTTCAAAAGTAGCTTATTTTTAGAAGTTTGTTTTTTCTTTTTATTAGATTAGAAAGAGTACGGTCATTTGAAAACCGTATCCTAAAATTTTTTAAAAACACTATTATTAGAATTAGGAAGTAGTATTTTAACCCTTCTCATGCATTTAGAGAAGGGTCCAGAGATTTGTCAAAAACTTGTCCTTGGAACATGCACTTCTGCACCCTCATAGGAGGTTTTGATGAATGGATGGATCGAGATTTATTTTTATTTGCATTTTGATATCTACTACTGATGTTGTACTTTTGTACTCTTGGTAGATGTTAGAACAAGTAGAGATAGATCATTTTTTGCTTGAAGCTTATGGGTAGAATTAGTCATAAATGGTACTTTTATCTCTTGGCAATTCCTGCTTATATTCTTTAAGTGATTTATATTTTTCATTTGTTTATATGTTATTGCATGAATGTGTGGGTTATCATTTGGCACTTTTGTACGGTGGAGTCACATTGTTTATGTCTGACATATGAATAGCTTATTATGCGATATGCTGTTCACAACTGTTTTGCCTAACTTCTTATGCAAA
>APFE030699847.1:16362-27445 GCA_000404065.3 Pinus taeda | reverse complement strand
ATTAATATAGCAATAACATGAATTAAAATTATTAGTATAGTAATAACAATTGTTAAATAATGATAATTGTTAGTATAATAGTGTTACAAAATAGTAAAACGTAAAACATAAAACAAACAATATAGTAATAAGATGAATTAAAATTATTAATATAGTAATAACATTATTAGCAATTAAGAGAAAGTAATTGCTCAGGCTAAGTACTTGGACCTTGTCTATACGCAGTCAGGTATCTTACATGAAAAAATCCTTGACCTTCCTAAACACAATCAAATAACTGTAGCTCCTTCATATAGTAATAACATGAATTAAATAATGAGAATGATTAGTATAATATTTTTACAAAATAGTGTTACAAAATAGTAAAACATAAAACATCAAACAAACAAATAATATAGTAATAAAATTATTAATATAGTAATAAGATGAATAAAAATTATTAATATAGTAATAACATCAATTAAATAATGATAATGATTAGTATAATAGTGTTACAAAATATTAAAACATATAACATAAAACAAACAAACTGTATAGTAATAACATGAAATAAAATTATTAATATAGTAATAACAAGAATTAAATAATGATAATGATTAGTTTCATAGTGTCAGAAAATATTATTACAAAATAGTAAAACATAAAACAAGCAAACTATATAGTAATGATGTGAATTAAAATTATTAATATAGTAATAACATGAACTAAACAATGATAATGATTAGTGTAATGATGTTACAAAATAGTATACATAAAAACATAAAACAAACAAACAATATAGTAACAACATGAATGTAAATTATTAATATAGTAATAACATAAATTAAATAATGATAATGATTAGTATAATAGTGTTACAAAATGTAAAACATAAAACATAAACAAACAAACAATATAGTAATAACATGAATTAAAATTATTAATATAGTGATAACATGAATTAAATAATGATAATAATTAGTATAATAGTGTTACAAGATAGTAAAGTGGCAGAATCGACTAAAAGGGGAAAATTCACATCCTATGCAAGGATCTGCGTATACATGAATATAGCAGAACCTTTACCGGAATTTGTAGAAGTGGAATACCATGATGAAATTTGGCAACAACCAATAGATTATGAGCACATTCCCTTCAGATGCCGCAGGTGTCATGAGTACGGCCATCTAATTAGGGAATGCCCGCAAAACAGAGAAGGAGAGACAACAAGAATTACGGAAGAAGAAAGAAGGAAAACAGAAGGACCTGAGGCAGGAGAAAGGGGTTTTAAGGAAGTCCAAAGAAGACAAAAACCGCGACCAGAGGGACCAAGAGGGCAACCAAAAGGAAAGAACATACCTGTTGAGAATCAGAATAAATTCTAGGTCCTTCAAGATGAGGCGGAGGATACAGAAGAAGGAAAACAGGAGGAAGGGGATAATGAAAATGTCCCAATGGAAATCATAACGGAAACCTCAGGTAAAAATACCAGCCAGGCCAAAGAGGCAGAAGTAGAGATGAGAGAGCGCCAAGAGAATATAGAAGACAGCTAATGCAAGGGGCAGACAAGCAAAAGGAAAGTGGGACTGAAGAAGAAAGAATAATGAAGAAACTGCTATAAGAGTGGAAAAACTTAGATGAAAGATTCATCCCAGAATCCCAGAAACAACAATACAAGGAGGCATTTCAAAAATACAAGGAGAAGAAAGGCGGCATGACAGAGACTAGACCAGATCAATCAGGCACGCTAGGATCCCAAAACATAGGAATGGACGGAAGTGGCAAAGGCGGAAGGAAACGAGGGAGGAAAACATTGAACGAAATGATTCAAGCAGTAGGGGAAACACTGGTTAATTCAGGTAGAGTGATACCTTTGTCAGAGGTATTTCAACAACCCTAAAAACGTTTTAAATGATTATTACAAGCTGGAACATAAGGGGACTCAACAGTAAGGGAAAGCAGAGATATATGAAGAAACGACTGAAGAAGGATAAGCCTAGTATAATGATTATTCAGGAAACAAAAATGGATCAGCAACAGCTACAAGGAATTTTGGAAAAGATGAGACTAAAGTATGAAGTAATGGCTCAAGACGCGGTTGGTACAGCTGGAGGTTTAGCGATTTTGTGGAATACAGAGGAGGTTATTTTTGAAAACTGGATCAGCCTCCCCAGAATACTATCCAGAGTGTTTAGGATGGTAGGAACGGTGGAAAGAATCCTCATTTCAGGGGTTTATGGCCCTCACTTACCCAGGGGACGGAAAGAATTCCTTAGGAATATACAGGCAGTAAGGCGAATAATCCCTGATAACTTATGGATAGTCGGCAGAGATTTTAATTTGATCTGTGATTTAGGAGAGAAAAAAGGTGGCATTAGGAGACAAGATCAGAGCATGGAGGAGTTTAATGAGCTTATAACGGAACTAAGACTAGTGGATACTCCAACAACAAATGGCGCGTTCACTTGGAATAACAGGAGGGGTGGGAAAAACAAGATAGCCTCAAAGTTAGATAGGTTTCTACTGTCGGAACAAATTTTGAACAGAGACGTTTTTATAGAGGCAAAAATCCTTCCGGGCCTAGGCTCAGACCACTGGCCGATCCGTTTAGAAATTGATATTAAGAAAAATAAAGGCAAAAAACCTTTCAGATTTGAGGCCTTCTGGTTCAGAAACCCAGATTTCCTTCATAAAGTGGAAGAATGGTGGACTCAGAGTCAAGTTAGAGGGAAAGGAAAAATGCACACATTCCAATTGAAGCTCAAGGAAATAAAAGGCAAAATTAGAAAGTGGAATAGAGAAGAATTCGGGCACATCATGGAGGAAAAACAAAAACTGGAAAAGGAAATGGAGGATATTCAGCAGCAAATTATCCTAGAAGGAAGGGATGAAGAATGGAGCAAAGAAGAGGGAAGAATAATAAACCAGTTGGAAGAAAGAAGAAAGCAGGAGGAGATCATGTGGAGGCAGAAGTCAAGGATAAACTGGTTGCGAGAAGGCGAGAGGAATACAAAATTCTTTCATCAAGCGATGATACAAAATAGACAGAGAAATCGGATCTTCTTAATCAAAACTGCAGAAGGAGAGCGGGTCGTAGAACAAGAAGGAATAGAAAGAGTATTAGTGGAGTATCATAAAGGAATCCTCACCGAAACTCAGGACGACAGAGGAGAAGTAATAGAACAAATATGTAAGGAGATCCCAAAATTAATAACAGTAGAACAGAACAAGCCTTTAATGCGTGCAACTACGATGGAAGAGGTTGAGGAGGTGGTCATGAATATGAAAAAAGGAAAAGCACCTGGACCAGATGGTTTCACAGTAGAATTTTATCAGGCAGGATGGCATTTCATGGGGCAGGAAATCTTGGAAGCTGTCGAAGAATCTCGCTTGAAGCAAAAGATCTGGCCAGGTATTAACTCGACATTTTAAACTCTGATTCCTAAAAGTAATAGCTCTAAGGAAGCTCAAGGATCTCGACCAATAGCTCTGTGTAATGTTATTTATAAGATCATTGCTACCCTGATAGCGAAAATATTGAAACCTCTTCTCCCGAGTATCATATCCCCAGAACAAACGGGTTTTGTCGAGGGGCGACAAATATTGGATGGTTTAGTGGTTACTCAGGAGATGATACATTCTCTAAACCAAAAAAAGCAGAGGGGAATGATGATAAAACTAGACCTTTCAAAGGCCTACGATCGCCTGAGCTGGAGATACCTTCGTATGGTGCTGGAAGCGTATGGTTTTGAAAAGAGATGGATTGAATGGATATTTAGCATGATTTCAACCCCAATCTTCTCAATCCTGGTAAATGGCAGTCCAACAAGAACTTTTAACGCCTCAAGGGGTATAAGGCAAGGTGATCCTATATCACCCTTTCTCTTTATTTTAGTAGCGGAAGGACTCAGGAGAATTATCAAAAGAGAGATCAGGAAAAAGAATATCAGAGGATTAAAGCCATGGGGAAACAATCTGGCTATAACGCGTCAACAGTTTGTTGATGACATAATGTTATTTGGGGAAGTTAGCATCAGAGAGGTCAGGGCGATCAAGGAAGTTCTGGATATATTCATGGAAGCTTCGGGAATGGAGATTAATAAGGAAAAATCATGTACATTTATTTTTAACACTCCGGAGGCCATCAAAGCTCATCTCACCAAAACCTTGGGCTTCAGACAGGGGGACCTCCCGACTAAGTATTTAGGGAACCAGCTGGACATACATCCCACCCGAATGAAAAATTGGCAGGAAGTTATAGATAAAATCAAGAGACGACTTACAAACTGGTCTTTCAGATCCCTGAATATAGCTAGCCGAATAATCTTGCTAAATTCAGTCCTACAATCAATTCCCATCTACCCTCTATCCATCAGAGCAGCATCGAAAGGAGTATGCACAAAACTAAGGGAGATATTTGGGAAGTTCATCTGGGGAGGACCGAAATAACAGAGGAAATGCGCCTTAGTTTCGTGGAAAAACCTGATCCAAAGAAAGGAGGAGGGAGGATTGGGCGTTAGGGACCCTGAAATGCTAAACAGGATCCTGGGCGCGAAATTATGGTGGAGATGGTTACAAGGAGGAAAGGATGTGTGGAAGAAAATATGGGAATTCAAATATAATATGCCGGAATCAACAGATGATAAACTAAGAATTGAAGAAGTCCCAAAAGGGTCCTATATATGGAACTTAGCAAGTCAGAACAGAGATGTGGTCAACCAACACGCTTTTTGGGAGATTCGGGGAGGAAACAATGCAAAATGTTGGGAGGACGGGTGGCAGCAAAAAGGAAAAATGATAGAAATACAAACCCTACAAGAGATCCAACAAAGAGCGCAAAGGGCAGGGATGGAATATGTTAGAGATTATTGGAAAAATGAAGAAAGCAGTGGCATATGGAGGACCTGGAGGAAACCAGGGGAATGGTGTGACAACATAAACGCAGAGCTAGAGGAAAATTACCTCAAAAAAGTCGATCTGAGAAAGATAAAAAGCAGGACAGGTGAGGACATCCTCAGATGGGAAAGATCCATGAAAGGGACGTTTACAGTGAAGGAAGCCTACTATCTGACAACAAAGAAAAATCAAGAAGAGGGCGATATAGACTGGAGGAAGATTTGGGAAGGAAAATGGTGGCCAAAAATAACGATCTTCGTCTGGCTAGTCAGTAAAGGAAGGATCCTAACTTGGGATAAAATCCTAAAGAGAGGATACCACGGACCATCAAGATGCAGCCTCTGCAACAATGAAATGGAAAATCAAGAGCACCTTCTAAATAAATGCCCTTATGCAGAAAGCGTCTGGGAAAAGATCAGATCACTATTTGGAAGGACAATGAGAGACCCTAGTAGCATACGAAATACCATTTTGCAATGGGGTATAGGCCAATTTCATAGCATAGTTGTAAGAAGAATATGGAATTTAGCGGTAGGCTTTGTGATCTGGTTTATCTGGAAGGAACGCAATAGAAGAATATTCAGGGGGCAAAGCAGTCGACCTGAAAGAGTTTGGGAGGAAATAAGCAAAGCAATAAAAGAAACTGTTCTCTCAGACACTTGGGATGACGAAGACTGGAAGATGGACCAAGCAGAAGGTAGAATAGCTTTGAAAATTAACTTAGAATTCAGCATGATTTATCCCAGAAAAGAGAAGAAAGGTAATCCTCAAGCCCAAAGTCCCAACCAACTCAGATACCCCGGGATACACTCCATAAAACGGAACTTCGATGGAGCGTTGAAAGGGAACCCTGGTCCTGCAGGCCTAGGAGGTATTTTCCGTGATGGACAAGGAAAAACAAGGTGGGTCTACGCGGAGTGGGGAGGCGAGATGACGAAGAATGAGGCAGAACATTGGGCGGTCCATCAAGGCCTGAGAATAGCAGTCAGAAATAGTTATATGAACCTGGAGATTGAAGGGGACTCGCAGATCACGATAAGGATGCTGCGAAAGCTAAAGGATGGGAACAACTGGGAAAAAATGGCCAAAAGTTGGAGGACAGCAGGCATTATCAAAGATATAGCGGAACTGTTAAATAGGATTGATTATAAGATAATCAACCATGTTCGACGTAATGGAAACAAGGCCGCGGACCTCCTGGCAAATTGGGGAAGAAAAGAAGCAAATAGGAGTCTAGATAGAAGTTGGCCTTCATTAGAAACGGATCATAACTGGGAAGGACTCAAAAACATAATTATTCAGGACCATAATGAAGCATCCATGGTATGAACTGGAGAAAACAGAACACCCGATCGGGTTGCGTAACGTGGAGGGGAATGTAATTAAGGTTCGGCGGTGGGAAAGGCAAGTGACCGCAGGCGAATACCAAAATATAATTGCAATAGGTAAGTGGAACGGTGGAGAGGATATCGGATCAGAACGACAGGACACCCGGGTACAAACTTTTGATGGTGGAAGGGACAGTATGCCAGGAACAAGCCCGAGGAATGATTGCGTGGGGATCAGGCCCAGCAGAATGGATATAGCCTTAAGCTTGAAAGGCATGCAAAGGAGAGAGACCAGGAGAAAAACATGGCAGAGAAAAACGCGAGGAAAAGATCGGAGAGCAACAGGGAAGGGTTACATTAAGCCGAGTTATATTGCGAGGAGAACGGAAAGCCCTGTGAGCCGAGAGGAAAGTGAGGGGAAACGCAGAAGCAGGGACAACATGGACGCAGAGGGCAGCAGGACAGCGAAGAGATGGATGAGAAGCAGTGGAGCGGATGAAGACCAGGGTTGGAACGAAATTGTTAGCAAGGGTAAGCGTAAGATGGAAGAAAGTCTGGAGCATGGCCGCATCCCTGTCTATGATGTCTCGGAGGGTGAGAGCGATGACATGGCGGAGGACCTGGAGAAGTCCGTGGAGGAAATTAGGAACAGTGGACGAAACGTATTAAAGACAGGAAGCAAAGCAGCGAAAGGAATCGGGGAGGATGAAGAAGGGAGCATGAGGACGGAAATGGAAGGTGGAAGGGGCAGACGCAGGAGAGGGAGAGGCCGCCGGGGAAGAGGGGGCCAGAGAGGACAGTGAATGAAGGAAGGTTGCAGCAGACGAGGGCGTCGATGCCGCGAAAGCAACGAGGAGGATGGGGAGACCGGGATGGGAGATGGGGGAAGATAGGGCAGGCAGACTATAGAAACCAGGGTCAGGATAGCAGAGAGAGAATACAATGAGAGGACCAACCCAAAAATTAAAAGAATTATTGAGCATTGGGAGGAAGAGGCCATCCAGGCCCAGTCAGAGGATGAAATGGAAGATTGGATAAATCTCATGCCTGACCCAGGGCATACCCGAGGTAGAATGACTTTATACAAACAGTCGCTGCACCTGTATTGGGTCATGAAGAGACTCATGGCCAAAGCCATGGAACAAATAGCGGTGGAAATGGCCGAATTGTTGCAGGGAATTCCGAATTTGAAGAAAGAACTGAAGAATATTGTAATCACTTTGCTCATGCAAGACAAGCGGCTGCAGGACCTGCAACATCAGCTTGAGGTAAGTGGCGTGGTGATCAAAAAGGAGAAAAAGCAGCAAGAGACTGCTGAGGAATAGTAAAAAAAGGCATGTTCTTGATGCAGTTAGTAATTGTAGATTTCTGTTTTGTTTTTTAGCCATGCATAGGGGTTATGTTTATATTTACTTGCAGATGTATGTCAGTAGTAATAGTTATAAGACTAAAGTGTATAAGGCATGGAAAGACAGGTTAAAAACCTTTTATTTTTGGTCAGCAGTCAAAAACTATAGGTGGTCAATAAACCTGGTTTCCCCGCGGGGCGGGTTGAGACCACCTTAGATCTGTAATGGTTTCTTCTTGATAATAGAAAATGGCACCTCCTCAGCTTACAAAAAAAATGATTAGTATAACAGTGTTACAAAATAGTAAAACAAAAAAAAAAAACAATATAGTAAGAACATGAATTAAAATATTAAATATAGTAATACATTAATTATAAGTAGATTATATGATGTAGTATACATATTTGTTACACGAAATAGGTGTTTAACAATATAGTAAAACAAAAACATAAAAAGACAAAGCAATGTAGTAATAAATGATTAAAATAAAGATAATGATAATAAAGTATAGTAGTGTACAAAATAGTAAAAGATAAAACATAAGAAACAACACAATATGGTAAATAAACATGAATTAAAATATTAATATACGTAAAACATGAATTAAATAATGATAATGATTAGTATAATAGTGTTACAAAATAGTAAAACATAAAACATAAAACAAACAAACAATATAGTAATAAAATTATTAATATAACAATAAGATGAATTCTTTAAAGAATTCTTCTCCTATTATAACTTTACCAGATTCCCCGACAGGAGACTCTTCCGCTAAATTCCTGCATATATGCATGTCATAGAATCATCTATGACCAAATCAAAATCCGGTGGTAAAAAGAAGGGGAAGAAGAAAAATAAACAAACCTCAAAAGAGAAATGAGATAAAAATGAATCTAGTGACAAAATTATTAATATAGTAATAACATGAATTAAATAATGATAATGATTAGTATAATAGTTTAAAAAAATAGTAAAACTTAAAACAAAGAAACAATATAGTAACAACATGAATATAAATTATTAATATAGTAATAACATAAATTAAATAATGATAATGATTAGTATAATAGCGTTACAAAATAACATAAAACATAAAACAAACAAACAAACAAACAAACAATATAGTGATAACATAAATTAAAATTATTGATATAGTAATAACATGAATTAAATAATGATAATGATTAGTATAATAGTGATACAAAATAGTATTACAATATAGTAAACATAGGACAAACAAACAACATAACAATAACATGAACTAAAATTATAAATATAGTAATAACATGAATTAAATAATGATAATGATTAGTATAATAGTGTTACAAAATAGTGTAACATAATAGTAAAACATAAAACATAGAATAAACAAACAATACAATAGAAACATGAAATAAAATAATTAATATAGTAATAACATGAATTAAATAATTATAATAATTAGTATAATAGTCTTACAAAATAGTAAAAAATAAAACATAAATAGCGTTACAAAATAGTTTACATCATAGTAAAACATAAAACATAAATAGTGTTACAAAATACTAAAACATAAAATGTAAAACAAACAAACAATATAGTATTAACATAAATTGAAATTATTAATATAGCAATAACATGAATTAAATAATGATAGTGATTAGTATAATAGTGTTACAAAATAGTAAAACATAAAACATCAAAAGAAACAAACAATATAGTAATAACAATTATTAAAGAATAATAGTGATTAGTGTAATAGTGTCACACAATAGTAAAACATAAAACATAAAACATAAAACAAACAAACTATATAGCAATGATATGAATTAAAATTATTAATATAGTAATAACATGAGCTAAATAATGATAATGATTTGTGTAATAGTGTTAAAAAATAGCAAAACATAAAACATAAAACAAACAAACAATACAGTAAAAACATGAATATAAATTATTAATATAGTAATAACATAAATTAAATAATGATAATGATTAGTATAATAGTGTTACAAAATAGTAAAACATAAAACATAAAACAAACAAACAATATAGTAATAACATGAATTGAAATTTTTAATATAGTGATAACATGAATTAAATAATGATAATGATTACTATAATAGTGTTACAAGATAGTAAAACATAAAACATAAAACAAACAAACAGTGTAGTAATAATATGAATTAAAATTATTAAGAAAGTATTAACATGAATTAAAATTATTAATATAGTAATAACACGAATTAAATAATGATAATGTTTAGAGTAATAGAGTTACAAAATAGTGTTACGAAATATAAAAACATAAAACCTAAAACAAACAAACAATATAGTAATAAAATTATTAATATAACAATAAGATGGAATTAAAAATAATTAATAAAGTAATAACATAAATTAAAATTATTAATATAGTAATAACATGAGTTAAATAAAGATAATGATTAGTATAATAGTGTTACAAAATAGTAAAACATAAAAAAACAAACAATATAGTAATAAACATGAATTAAATAATGATAATGATTAGTATAATAGTGTTACAAAATAGTGTAACATAATAGTAGAACATAAAACCTAAAATAAACAAACAATAGAGTAGAAACATGAAATAAAATGATTAATATAGTAATAACATGAATTAAATAATTATAATAATTAGTATAATAGTCTTACAAGATAGTAAAAAATAAAACATAAATAGCGTTACAAAATAGTGTTACAATATAGTAAAACATAAAAAATAAATACTGTTACAAAATACCTAAACATAAAACATAAAACAAACAAAAAATATAGTATTAACATAAATTGAAATTATTAATATAGCAATGACATGAATTGAGTAATGATAATGATTAGTATAATAGTGTTACAAAATAGTAAAACATAAAACATAAAAAGAAACAAACAATATAGTAATAACAATTATTAAATAATAATAATGATTTGTGTAATAGTGTCACAGAATAGTAAAACATAAAACATAAAACAAACAAATGATATAGTAATAACACGAATTAAAATTATTAATATAGTAATAAAAATTATTAAATAATGATAATGATTAGTATAATAGTGTTACAAAATAGTAAAACATAAAACATAAAACAAACAAACAAACAAACAATACAGTAATAAGATGAATTAAAATTATTAATATAGTAATAAGACGATTAATAATTAAGAGCAAGTAATTCCTCAAGCTCAGTACCTTGACCTTGTCTATACGTAGTCAGGTACCTTACATGAAAAAATCGTCAACCTTCCGAAACACAATCTAATAACTGCAGCTCCTTCAGGGTCGCATGCCGCTGATGTTATGATTGGTTCAGTTAGTACCAAAAGTAAGAATAAATCTTCAAATAATTCTTCTCCTATTATAACTTTACCAGATTCCCCGATAGGAGACTCTTCCGCTAAATTCCTACAGATATCCATGTCGTAGAATCATCTACGGCCAAATCAAAATCCGGTGGTAAAAAGAAGGGGAAGAAGAAAAATAAACAAACCTCAAAAGAGAAATCAGATAAAAATGAATCTAGT
>APFE030699847.1:561-11152 GCA_000404065.3 Pinus taeda | reverse complement strand
AAATAGTAAAACATAAAACCTAAAACAAACGAACAATATTGTAATAACATGAACTAAAATTATTAATACAGTATTAAATAATTAAATAATGATAATGATTAGCATAATAGTGTTAAAAAATAGTAAAACATAAAACATAAAACAAGTGAACAATATAGTAATAACATGAATTAAAATTATTAATATAGTAATAACATGAATTAAAATTATTAATATAGTAACAACATTAATTAAATAATGTTAATGATTAGTATGATAGTGTTACAAAATAGTAGAACATAAAACATAAACAAACGAATAATAAGTAACTATATTATCACATGGAGAGGAGATGGCTAGGGTTTGGCGGCGAGGGTTTCGGGCAGAAACGCGCTCAGGACTCGGTTAGGGAATGCAGCAGAGCTTATTGTGCACAGGTGCAGGCATAGGGATACTTTTCTTTTGCTGACGGACAGCTGGAGGTTGACGTTGTTTCGTATTAGCGCGTTGTTAGGGGCTAATTTCCATTGTTTTTGAAGCTGCAGTCTTATTTCGTTTTTTTTTACCGTTTCCAAGAGATTAGGTCGAGGGCTTTGACATCTTGCTGTTTCGCTGTCGTTTTTACCCGGAACGGCTCCCTAACCATGGTTAACTCTAACGAATTGGTGTATTTGGACTCGGCACTGGAGGACATACTGTCTATGTGGGGAAAGGATACTTCAGCCAAAAGTGTGGAGCAGTATTTTGGAGCTCACAAATTGTCGAACCCGGATTTCATTTCGCAGGAGGAAATCCCTTCTTTTCTGCACCAAAGCAGGGCTTATGATTCCGATGTCTTCAGAGTTCGAAACCAGGTTTTCCTTAATCAGTCAGTCGGGGAGGCAGCGGCGGATGGTTCATCAATAGGCGCCCTTTTTTCTGCGAATAAGGGTAAATCTGCTCTTTGCCGGAACTCTCCCACAAAGGGTCTGGAAGACATAGAAAATTTGGGCTTTTCCTCAGGCGCTGGTAAAGAAAGGGCTTCTGGAGGGTTTCCTCTGCTCTCAAGGGTCTCTCGGCCAAGAGATCCTCTATCTACAGGAGAAAATTTAGCGGGAGGATGTGCAGGACAATATGTCTCCTCAGTGGGAGAGTTGGGTGGTCTCGACGGTGCGGCTTTTGATAAGAACTCTCCCGAGATCCCTGTTCATGCTCCCTCTGACCATTTTTAGAAACAACCAGAGGCAGATTTCCAAGCGGGCACAACCCAGGAAGAAGCAAAATGGACAGATGGTCTTGGGGAGCCTAGGGTTTCAGAATATGATTTAAGGAAAAAAGGGGAAAAAAGGAAATCTCAAAGGTCGATTGGATCTCAGGAGCTTGAGGGGAATTTAGTTCTAGGCATGGAAGTCTCTATAGAAGAAACCCTAGAAGTTGCAGATTGCACCATCGTCGGCAGGGCGAGGGGTAAGAAATTTTCGCCAGATGTTCTACAGGCCTGGGGAGAACAGCGTTTCGTCTCTGAAAAACCTCTTTGTTTTGAGGCTCAATGCCTAGCTAAACGGTGGTTCATGTTTAGATTTGAAGAGAAGGAGGCGGCAGAATGGGTGTTGGCAAGAAACTGGTTCATAGGAAACATTCCAATTCTAATGAAAAAATGGAGTCCACTCTTTGATGCTATCAAAGAGAACACAGATGTTTTCCCGGTTTGGGTGAGGGCGCCGGGACTCCCCTCTTTCCTATGGAAAGAAGCCATTTTTAAATCTATTGGAAACAGATTGGGATCTTTCTTGGAGGCAGACATGTCCTTTCTGGAGACAAAAAACAGAGTGATGGCCCGCATCCTGGTAAACCTTGATCTGAGCAAAGGTTTAGGCAAAAAAATAAACCTGCAATACAAAGACTATGTGTTCGAACAGATCTTGGATTATGAACATTTGCCCTTCAGATGCCACATCTGTCATGTGTATGGGCACCTTGCAAAGGATTGCCCATTGTTCAGAAGAAGGAGGCGCTTTCAGAGGACCACAAAATTCAGAGAGCCAGCAAACACCTGCGCCCAAGCATCCCAGGTAAATGAAGGAACGACATTTCAGCCCCTTGGCGGATTGGAGATGGAGGGGCCTCAAAATGGGACATTATCTGAAGTCCCCCAGATACAAGAGGCGGCACAGACCTCTGAACCTCATATGGCAGAAGCAGAGAAGGAGGTTGAAAGGGTCACTTCGCCTGCACATGTTTCAAACGGTGATGAGGAAAAGGGTATGTGCTCAGGTCCCCCTCTTTCTCCTTCTCATTATCCTGAACATTTTTCAGTTTCTATGCATTGTTCACCAAAATTTTCACCTTCGCATAACGAAGTCTCGCCCAAGCCTACTTTTTCAGAAAATACTTCTCCTGATTTTGATTCTATAGCTACAGCCAAGCCGGCCCTTGACCTGAAGTGTGAAGTAAATTGGCCTCCCCTTGTCTCTCCGGTTCACCATACCCCATGCCCCTATAACCTCAAATCTATGGGAGTAAAGCTTGGGCTGTCAGGTGTAGTTGGAGGTCTAGGACAACCATCCTCTTATGGCTCTGCCAAGAGCAAGAGGGGGAGGAAATCGGACCTTTCAAAGGAAAAGCTTAAAGCCAAGTTGGATGTAGCAGATGGGAAACAATACTCTATCCCAGGGGTTCTTAGAGTAGTGCAGACCCCCGAATCTGTTATCAAATGATTATGTCTTCCTGGAACTGTAGAGGCCTGGCCAGTAAGCCTAAGAAACTGGCCTTGAGAGACTGGTTGCTAAATTCAAATTTTGATATTCTTTTCCTCCAAGAAACTCTGGGGAAAGGTAGGGAGGTGGAATCTATGCTAAAATCTTTAATGCCAGGATGATCCTTTTCCGCAATTGATTCCTCAGGCCATTCGGGGGGCCTTGCCATTGGGTTTAGAGAAGGAAGAATAAAGATCATCAACCAATGGGGGACGAAGCATGTTATGGGCATGGAAGTTATCTCTCCAGATTTCTCCCACCCCTTCTTAATTGTTAATATCTATGGACCCTGTCAAGGAAGGGAGACTTTCTGGACTGATTTGTTGGCCAAGTCTTTGATGAACTTTTCACTGTTGATTGTGGGGGGTGATCTAAATTTTTCTATAGGAAGGGTAGAGGCTTGGGGCCCTTCGGTCAGGGAGGATCCCCTATCGGATTTCTTCCACAATTTCCTCTTGGACAATAATCTTATAGATCCCTCCCCGATCAAACTTAAGCCAACATGGAGGAATAGAAGATCTGGGGAGGATCGGATTGCTAAAATATTAGACCGTTTTCTGCTATCTGAGGACCTAATCTCAAAAGCTCCCATTCTCAGGCAGTGGGTTGAGGAGGTAGGTAACTCAGATCATTTCCCTATTTTTTTGGAGCTCTCTTTTCCTCCCCCAAAGCCTCCTGCCCCCTTTAAGTTCAACTCTTCATGGCTTCAAGACCCATCTTTCAATAATCTTTTCAAGAAAACATGGATCCATTCGGACAGGAATGCAAGAGAGGATAAAAGTTTTTTGTTTATGGAAAACCTGAAAATATTAAAGAAAGCGACAATATCCTGGGCAAAGGACAGGAAGAAAATTCAGAATGAAGATCTTTTGAAAATCAGGGAGGAGTTGAAGATTTTGGAGAGCATTGAGGCAGATGGATATTCTTCACAGGCTTCAAAGGATCGAATCCTTCATTTGGAAAAGCTTTAAAATCAAATTATCTTGGCAAAGGAAGAAGAATGGAGGCTTAAGAGTAGAGCTATTTGGCTAAAATCAGGAGATGAAAATACTAGTTTTTTTCACAATTTTGCAAAAGGTAGGAAATCTAAAATACCATTTGGAGCCTTAAAGATGAAGAAGGAAGGGAGGTCAGCTCTTTTTCAGATCTCTCGGGCTTGGGTCAGAGGCACTTTCAGAGAATCTTCTTGGATCCTGGAGAGGCCACCATTGCAGAAGTCATTAGAACATCTCAATGCTTCCCAAGATTCGTCGAGGAGGAAGAAGCAGAAGAGCTATCAACACCTGTCTCCAAGGAGGAGGTTGAAGCAGCCATGAAAAATATGGCTAAAGACAAAAGCCCCGGTCTTGATGGCTGGACTATTGAACCTTTCCTCCATTTTTTTGACTTGATTGGTTCTGATATCGCCGATGTTGTGGAAGAATCAAGGCTGAGAGGAGAAGTTTATAGGCCTTTTAACTCAACCTTTATAGCTCTAATCCCAAAAAAGGATGATCCGGAGAACTTCGAAGACTTCAAGCTGATCTCCCTGTGGAATTGTATTTATAAAATTATTGCTAAAGTGATAGCTATCTGAATTGTCCCTATCTTATCAAGAAACATATCGATGGAACAATTCAGTTTTTCGGATGGAAGGAAAATCCATGAAGCCATTGGAGTAGCCCAGGAGGTAATTCACAGTGTCAAATAGAAGAAAAAGAATGGGGCGGTCATTAAAATATATCTCTCCAAGGCATACGACCGAATCAATTGGCTTTATCTTCGGATGTTGCTTACACATTTGGGCTTCAACTATTCTTTCATCAGCTAGATTATGGGTTGTATTTCAAATGTTAGTTTCACTGTTTTGATCAATGGAGCTGCCTCCCCATTTTTCAAAAGCCAAAGGGGCCTTAGACAAGGGTGCCCTTTATCTCCTCTCTTGTTCCTCCTAGTGGCAGAAGGGCTAAGCAGATTGATCCATAAAGCTAGAAGGGAGGAGAAGGTAAAAGTTATAGAGGTATCAATAACCCTTTTCATCACTCATCTTCTTTTTGTCGATGACATCTTGATTTTCACTAATGGGTCATATAATGAACTGAAGGAGTTTAAATGCATCTTTGATCTATTTCTGAAAGCCACAGGAATGCAAATAAACTCTAGAAAATCTCAAGTTTGTGTGGTAGCCTTTGACAGAAGAGAAAGATCCATGATGACTAATCTCTTTCCTTTCCACCTTCAGCCACTGGACCCTCCTTTCAAATATTTGGGTTTCTGGATAAAGCCGGCAGCATACAAAAAAGAGGATTGGAATTGGCTCATTGCAAAGCTAGAAGCAAGAATCTCACATTGGAGTTTCAAATGGCTATCCAGAGCTGGCAGACTGACCCTTATCAAATCTGTCTTGTTGGCCATCCCTGTTTACTGGGCAGCATTAACCTGGATCCCCAAAGGAGTTTTGGAGAAAATCAGAAGGATGTGCTGTAGATTTCTATGGGCAGGATCAAAAGAAAAGTTCGTCCTTCCTTGGGTGGCATGGGACAAGCTCGCTAGGCCTAAAGAATGGGGAAGATGGGGAATCAAGAGACTCCCTGAATTCAGTCTATCTTTGGCTGCAAAATCAGGGTGGAGACTAATCTCGATGGAGCATCTTTGGACTAAGGTGGTCAAAAGAAAGTATATTGACCCAATTCCTTTGGAAGACTGGATTCGAAGTCAGGAAAAGAAGTAGAAGAATTCCTCAGTCATCTGGAAGGCCACGGTAGAGGCTTTCTCTATGATTGAATAAGGTCTGGCTTGGAAAGTCGGAGATGGTAGACATGTAAGAATTGGCAGGGATCCTTGGGTAGGTTGTAATGAATCTTTTGCCTTGTCTCCTGGTCTCCTGAGACATCTAGACAGCAAAGGAATATTCACCTTAAACCAGGTGGAGAAAGTGGGTCACTCTACTATTTGGGGACAGGCTTGGAAAAATGCTGAATACCTTGGTTTAAACATCAGATGGAAGAATGAATGGGTTTCTTTCATCAAAGAGCTCCATCGCTCAAATATCAGGCTTAAAAGCGAACTTGATTTATTGATGTGGGAACAGGGGAAATCAGGTGAATATTCCCCAAAAGATGGTTACACCTTCCTTATGGGTAACAAAGGTTGGGGTATTCCGGAGTGGTGGTCGATAAATATATGGAAGTTAAAATGCCCAGAAAAGGCTAGGATTTTCTTATGGTGCATGCTAAAAAGAAAAATTCCAACATGGGATATTTTACAAGCCAGGTTTTTTGTTGGGCCAGGGAGGTGCCCTCTTTGTAAATCTGAAGGGGAATCAATAAATCACATTTTTACTTCCTGTGCAGTCTCTTTAAAGATATGGGAGGAGTTAGCTTGTCTGCTAAATATAAAGGCACAGTGGGGATCAGTCCCTTTGGAAGAAGCCTGGAGTAAATGGTGGCAAAATTATCCGGAGGGAAACCTGAGAAATCTTCCCCTTATTTTCTTTTGGGGTGTTTGGCTAGCAAGAAACAAAAGCGTGTTCCAAGACAAGGACATCCCCATATCCACTATCGCCATAAATTGTGCTGCCATTTATTCTTCCATTCCGCCCCCTGAAGCTAAAAATACTCAAAAACTTGACAAGCCTGTTAATATTCAGGAGGGCATTCATGGGCTTTTTTTGACGGAGCATCTCAGCATAATAAGGCTGGTGCTGGGCTGTGCATTCATATAAATCTTGACCATTCCATTAAAGCTTCTGTAGGTTTGGGTCTTGGTTCAAACAACTATGCTGAGTTGTCTGCTTTGCGCTTCCTTATTTGCTGGATACTCCAAAGAAACATTACATCAATTCAAATTTTCGGGGATTCCATGAATGTTATAAAATGGGTTAACGGAAATGCTATATGTCAAAATCAGATTTTGAAGCCTCTGTTAGAAGATATTTTGTCATTAAAGTCATTTTTTAACAGCATAACCATCTGCCACATTTACAGGGATAAAAATGTAGAAGCAGACCACAGTCAATAGAAGAATACAGAAAGGGCAAGACTCTCACTTCACATCAAGCCCCCTTTGCACCACCTCAGTGACCGCGTCTTTCGGCTCCTCTTTTTTCTGTCTGCAGCGTCATGGGCATAAGTTTTTTGATATACTACATTTCTGAAAGACTCATCCCTTTATATGTTCATGACAGGTCTGTATATATTTAAAAAAGTTTTCGGTTTTTCCCCTTTCTGTTATAACAGCTTATGTACGGGGTCATTTTCCTTCTTTGAAGGAGGCCTCATCCTCATCTACACAAAATATGTATTAAAGACTCCGTATGGGAGTTTGCTTTTAAACAGTTTCTATATACTCAGGAGTAATCAGGACTCTGTAAAAGTCCTGAATCAGTCACATGGACTGAATTTTTGGTTTTAAACTTTTTAACAGTCAAAAAGAACAAACCAAAAAACATGATGTGCTCTCAGATCGGCACAATGTGTATATACAGTATGTAAACTTTTTATTTGCTTAATAAAAAGTTTCGCTTTTTTCTCCGGAAAAACAAACGAATAATATAGCAATAACATGAATTCAAATTATTAATATAGTAATAACATGAATTAAATAATTATAGTGATTAGTATAATAGTGTTACAAAATAGTGTTACAATATCGTAAAACATAAAACATAAAACAAACAAACAATATAGTGATAACATAAATTAAAATTTTTATTATATTGATAACATGAATTAAATAATGATAATGATTAATATAATAGTGTTACAAGATACTAAAACATTAAACATAAAACAAACAAACAATATAGTAATAAGAAGAATTAAAATTATTAATATAGTAATAACATGAATTAAATAATGATAATTATTAGTATAATAGTGTTACCATATAGTGTTACAAAATAGTGTTACAATATAGTAAAACATAAAACATAAAACAAAGAAACAATATAGTAATGACATGAATTAAATAATGATAATGATTAGAATAATAGTGTTACAGAATAGTGTAACATAAAACATAAAACAATAAAACAAGCAAACAATATAAGTAGTAACATGAATTAAAATTATTAATATAGTAATATCATGAAATTAAGTAATTATAATGATAGTATAATAAGTCCTACAAAATATTGTTACAAAATAGTAAAACATAAAACAATAACAAATAAACAATATTAATAACATGAATTAAATAATGATAATGATTAGTATAATAGTGTTACAAAATAGTAAAAAAAAAACATAAAACAAAAAAACAATATAGCAATAACATGAATTAACATTGCCTAGGGCTTTTCCTGGCTCAACATTGCTAGTAAGTTTGTCCTCATTAAATATGTGCTTAATAGTCTTCCCTTGTTTCAGTTTTCCGTTCTTGCTCCCTCCGAGATTCTGGGAAAAATGGAGGAGATCATTAGGAATTTTTTTTGGAAGGGGGGCAAGCAAAATGAGAAAAAGTTTTCATTAGTCAGCTGGGATTCCATCTCCAAACCACTCTTAGAAGGAGGCTTGAATTTCAAAAATATTGGAGTTCAAAATATCACCATGGGGGCTAAGCTCATTTGGAGGATTATAGCTCCGAACCCTGGCTAGGCTCATCTAACTCTTTGGAAAAAATATTTATGGGAAAACTTTCCCGTTGTCTAGGCCATCCTCTGCCACTTCTGAATTCGCCCTTCCATAAGCTTTGTTCAAAAGCCTGTCCACTTATAAATACTCATGCATACTGGGTCCCTGGAAATGGAAAAATGATCAACCTTTGGACAGACAGAATATGAACAATGAGCCGCTGGGAGACTGCCCCTCCCTCCAAGGGTTGCGTAGGTGGATGGATGCTGGTATGCGTTCCCTATGGGATATCTCAGTATGGAAGGAATCTCACTGGGCTGGATGGAAAATTGAAACGCCCCCAGATTTGGCAATAGAACGCGAGGAACTACTCTCCAAACTTCATGGATTAGCTCCATTGCGGATGCGAAGCAAGGATACTAGAGGTTGGGGTGTGTAGGCTAATGGTTATTCTGTTTCTCAGGGATACACCAAGTTGTGCAAGCGCCCCCATGTGGCCATGAATCCAGAGCCTTGGAAAGGGATTTGGTACCACCCTTCACTGCCAAAAATTGATTTTTTCAACTGGTTGCTATGCCATTCCAAAATCTTGACTGACAATAATCTACTGAAGCATGGCTTCCACGGCCCTTCAAGCCACAGACTTTGCAAGGGAAACTATGAAACCATTTCACTTTTGATGCTAGATTGCTCCTTTACTTTGCAGATCTAGTCCGTGTTGTTGGACACTCTGAGTCCCAGCTTCGAGTTACCTTCCTCCATTGCTAATTTTTTTGATAGATGGCTACAAAGGTACCTTGGTCCTCCTCCAAAAAAAAAATTTATTAGAGAGTCTTGGTTAATTCTCCCTAAAAGTATCTACTCGCAGATCTGGCTAGAGCGGAACAAAAGGATTTTTCGAAATTGCGAGCGGGACGTCAAGCTAGTGGCAGTTATAATAAAACGCCAGTTAAAAGAGTGCCTGAGAGACCTCAAAGATGATTTAAATCTCACCCAATAGGATAAAAACTAGGGCTCTTCTCTCGACCTACAGCTCCAAAAATTGGTAAAGAGTGTCCCCCTCATAAAAGTTTGGCAAATAAGGGTTACAGAAAATGAGCTCCAGGGGTGGATTGCAAACTAGTAAAGGCACTCCTTATTTTTTGATGGGGCTACTAAGAGAAATCCTAGAAGGGCTGGTGCTGGAGGAGTTATATTAAACCCAGCTGGGTCTAAGATCCACAGCTTCACCTAGGGCTTGGGCATCGCTTCGAGCATCCAAGCTGAGGCTTTGGCTCTTTTTCAAGGACTCAAGATTCTGAAAGTGCTGAACATCAGGGAGGTCAATGATATTGGAGATTCTTATGTTATTATCAACACTATGGTGACTCATTCTAAGACAAAGGACCTAAGGCTAGCAAGGCTGATACACAAAATTTTAGATCTTGGTGACTCTTTCCATAATTTAAGTGTCTATCATGTGTTGAGAGCCAATAATGAGGTGGACAAAGAAGCTAACAAAGCAGACCTTCTTACGGCTGGTGCTCTGATCAAAGGCGAACAAGAAATATGGGAACCAATTCCTTAAATTAGATCATTGTCATGTTTTATTGCTTTCTGTTAAATCAGTTTGTTTGTACCCACAAGCTTGGGAAAAACTCTGAAATAGACCATATAGTTGTAGCTAAGAAAAGATGCGAGCTAATCATAAGTGTCACAGTCTTGCAAGGCTACTCGGCACTTATCATTTTAGACTCACCCTTTGTAATCCGCTTTTTGGCATTAAGGCCAAGTTTCTAATAATCACCTACCTGTTTCTGTAAAAAAAAAAATGTCACAAAATAGTGTTACAAAATAGTAAAACATAAAACATAAAACAAACAAACAATATAGTAATAACATGTATTAAAATTATTAATATAGTGATAACATGAATTAAATAATGATAATGATTAGTATAATAGTGTTACAAAATAGTGTTACAAGATAGTAAAACATAGAGCATAAAACAAACAAACAAAATAGTAATAATATGAATTAATAATTATAATGATTACTATAATAGTGTTACAATATAGTAACACATAAAACATAAAACAAATAAACAATATGGTAATAACATGAATTAAATAATGATAATCACTAGAATAATAGTGTTACAAAACAACGTAACATAATAGTAAAACATAAAACATAAAACAAACAAAAAATATAGTAGTAACATGAATTAAAATTATTAATATAGTGATAACATGAATTAAATAATGATAATGATTAGTATAATAGTGTTACAAAATAGTGTTACAAGATAGTAAAACATAGAGCATAAAACAAACAAACAAAATA
>APFE030699842.1:0-16488 GCA_000404065.3 Pinus taeda | reverse complement strand
TGGGCACTACAGAGAAAAGCTGAAACTAAAGCACCTTGGTCAGACATAGTTACACAAATTGTTTGGTCATTCACTGGTATTCTGAAACAATGGTGGGAAAAATTGTCTGAAAAGGAAATGAACAATATTATTGAACATCCAACAGATCCCCTAAGAGCCATTTTTGATGCACTAAAACATGAATTCATCGGAGTTGTGCCAGAAAATTCAGCACATCATGGCCAACTCTTTTTATCTCAAAGATTGTGTAACATAGATTATTTACATGATTATTACTGTGTTATGCAAAAACTCCTTTATCAAGCAGCAGATCCTCATAATGTTGCTTATTTGAGGTATTACATAGCTTCAATGCCAGGGAAAATTCCAGATCTGATTAATCAGTACATTGAAGCCAACAAGATACAAATTGAAAATTCTTCATTTGCTGCAGTACATCAGATGATAGTATCAATCCTGCAAAGAGAATGTGCATCAGAAAAAGCAAAAAAGAATTTAAAAAAGAAGATGCATTTTAGCACAAAATTCTGTAATAATTTTGCAGAAACTTATGATTTTGGATGTAGAAGCAAATTTAACAAGAAGGTGCCTAAAACTTCCTGTTCATGCCAGACAGCTAAGTATATTCCAAGAAAGAAATACTATCCTTCTAAGTTTTCTCAAAAGAGGAGGACAGTATTTAGGAAAAGAGCAAAGCCTTCTAAAAGAGTGACCTGTTTTATATGTGGAAAAGAAGGCCATTATGCAAATGCATGCAAAAACAAAAAGACTAAAAAACAACTCAAGATTATGGATGTATTCACTTCAGTCCATAATCCAGAAGATTAGGATCTCATATCCCACTCAGATGGAGAATATTTTGAAATCTCCAGTGATTCTTCTGATTCAGACATCGAAGAGTTTCCTAATATCAGCAAACTAAGATTAGAATCTGATTCCTCTGATTCTGATGAAACTTTTATTGCTGACATTAAGATGTTTTCTTTCAATAAAACGGATAATTTGCAGAATCAGATTGATGACGTAAAGGCACAATTAGCCCAGCTTGCGCCAGCCCAGTTAACAGCCAGAAGAAGATTGAAAGAAAAGTTGGAGAATTTAGAAAAACAATTTCCTTCTAGAAGCAGTACTGAGGATGAGTATTTCGAAGCAAGAGAGTTTGATTCAATGTTCAAACCATTGAGTATTACAGAAGCCTCCCAAGATACAGGTATGGATGAAATCAATACTCTCAAGGCGAAAATTAGCAGTTTAGAATCATCTATTCATATGACAAGAACATAAATGCTGCATTTATCAACCAAACTTCAAAAGCTTAATTCTGAATATGATGATGTTAATGCAAAATTGACAAGAATTCTGCTGAAGGATTTTCCAGAAGACATTCCCATGAAGTCTAAAGAAGTAGATTTGGTAAACATCAGGGGAATAGGTGATAAAGTGGTAATCCCTTTGAAAATCAAGTTGCCAAATATCAAAGAATACACTTTAGATGCACAAATTGATTCTGGAGCAATGTGCAGTTGCTGCAAATTTGGTGCAATTCCTTCCTATTACTGGCAGCCTACCAAACTATCTTTCAGAGCTGTAAATAAACAATTGATGCAGATTAACCACATATCTCCTGATTTTCCAGTTTATTTGAATCATGTACAAACGTATGTTACATTGTACAGTTTTGACACAGGGTCAGATATTTTGTTGGGACAAGATTTTTTAAAAAGGTTCCTACCAGTTACATTTGGGACAAATTCTCTTACATTCACAACTAATGACGGACCAATGATGATTCCAGCAAAGAATGAATACCAGCTCAAGGTCGATCCCAGTGAAGAAGACAATTTACAGGACACTATGGAGAACCTCGCAAAGATTCAAAAAATTGTCAAACATGCCGAAATACACGGACAGAAGACCTTACAGGCAATCTCGGATAAGCTACCTCAAGATTGCACAGCAAGCAGGCCTGATGCTTTCTGGACCAGGGAAAAATATTTTGTAGCATTACCTTACAAAGAGGGGTATCAGCCTAAAGCACAGAAAGCAAGTGCAAATCATATGTCACCCACTGAACAAGATTTGTGCAAACAAGAAATTCAACAGCTGCTACAACAAAATCTGATTGAACCTTCTAAAAGTCCATGGGCCTGCCCAGCCTTTTATGTCAACAAACACAGTGAGCAAAAGCGTGGCAAGAAGAGGTTGGTCATTAATTACAAAATGCTGAATGAAGCTCTCATGCCTATCAGGTATCCTCTTCCCAATAAAGAATTATTTCTTGCTAAAATAGCTAATGCCAATGTTTTCAGCAAGTTTGATCTAAAAAGTGGTTTCTGGCAAATTGGCATCCTTCCAGAAGATAGGTATAAAACAGCATTTACTCTTCCTCATGGCCAATATCAATGGACAGTTATGCCGTTTGGTTTAAAAAATGCTCCATTTGAATTCCAAAAACGGATGGAAGATATTTTTGGAGGGGTAGAATATGTCATTGTATATATTGATGATTTGCTTGTATTTAGCAAGGATGTAAATACCCATAAGAAGCATTTAGAAAATTTTTATGAGATGGTATATAAGCATGGTCTAGTTCTATCTGACACAGAAGAGAAGTTTCAGATTGGGAAAGTCAGAATAGACTATTTAGGATTACATATAGAACAAGGTAACATTGAGCTTCAGCCTCATGTTCTCCTCCATCTTTTAAAATTCCCTGATACTCTCCTTGATAAAAAAATGCTCCAAAGATTTTTAGGTTGCTTGAACTACATCCGACAGTTCTATGAGAAGCAATCTGAAGACACCAATATTCTGGAGAAAAGGCTCAAGAAAGAAAGAATTGGATGGTCCGATGAAATGACAACAGCAGTAAGAAATATAAAGAGTAAGATTAGAGAACTTCCGAGATTGAAATTACCTGTTACTAATCTTCCACTCATTCTTGAAACAGATGCATCTGATCATACATGGGCTGCAGCATTATTACAGAAACATGGTAAGAAGGAACTTGTATGTGCATATGCTTCTGGTAGCTTTAATATCTCAGAAGTCAAGTATCCATCTTCTCATAAAGAAATACTTGCTGTAAAAAGAGGAATCCAAAGGTTCCGACTGTTCTTGAAGAGTGTTAGGTTTTTAGTCAGAACTGATCTGAAGCATATGAAAAGCATTCTGGCTAATAAGAAATTGTTAGAACAAGGGAATGCCAGAATTCTAAGATGGGCTCTGTGGCTAGAGGGGTTTGATTTTGACATTGTCTATAAATCAGGAGATGAAAACTACCTAGCAGACATGCTGACAAGAGAAGGAGCTCCACAAATTAAGGACATTAAGATGTTCAGAGGGGAAAGTTCTTCGCACAAAAGCCCTGTCCAGTCTAGTGTCTGTCAGCCAAACTTCTTTTCAATCTCGATTTGTAGCCAGTGCAAATGGGAATTATGCTGGGATTGTTTTGTTTTAAGAATTAAATCTTTACCAGTCGAAGTCATTCAAATCATTTTGCAAAAATGGTTTGATTCAGAAAATGGCATGGTAGCTTATCTCAGTGAGTCACCTTATAGAGATAGGCCATGGCGGGTTTATTATTCACTCTCTCGAGAGCCAATTCCTATCTGTTTTGGTTTTATCCAACATACAGATTGGACATGGCAAGATTATTTCTCCATTCATCAGAGGGCCAGAATACAAGGCTATGTTAGGGTCATTGCCTATGCAACACAGTTAGATGGCGTCAACAATTGGTGGAGCCCCTGGTTCAAATTGTTCATGTTCAAGTATATGCCCAGGAGTGAACATATTTGCAATTTTAATTTCAGAGAGACCATTAGTACATTAATGTGGGAAATTCATATTGCTGCTCGATATGACTACACAATAGAGTTTGAATTCCTCCATTCTGGAACAGAAGTAGCTCTACTAGAACGGCAACAAGACGAACCGTCATTCGGTGTAAAGGTCAGATTCCATGGAGAAATTTCTACAGATCCCAGGAAGCGGCCAGCAAATGTATTCAATTTTCCATTTTTCTGCTGTTTTTTGGAAGCAGCACCTCCATGGCTTGATGATTCCTTGCCTCATCATATATTCACCCCTGACATTGACCAGCTCTTAGAGATAGATCATGAAGACAGTATTGATTCAGATGACTGGCAATACAATAGCGATTGATGTATATGATCACTCATCAGATATCATATGCATTTCCAAGTTTTCGTGGGGTTTTCTTCAAAATCTCCACTTTGTAATCAGCATTTCTAGTTTTCGTGGGTTTTTTTCTTTAAAATCTCCACTTTGTAATTCAGTTCAACGGTTTTAATGTCGCCCCATAGACTTTGATTGCTCAGCTCCATTCTTCTATTTGTTTCAAGCACAATGCCACCTCTCAATCCTAAACTCTGCTCACGAGCTCTAAAAGAAGGAGTAATAGTTGGCCTTGGTAATACTGCCCCTTTGCAAATAGGATTTTCAGAATGCACTTTACCAGAGGAATGGAATAGCACTTACGTTCCATTATCCCAAAGATATCCTCAACTACAAACGGCAAGAGAGCCAAGGCGATTGTCTTTTGTCAAGCACTTTGATTGTTCTTCTAGTCTCAGGTTCACAGGTCCGCGTCTAGTCAGATCTATGTCCACTCTGGATAGGTCTCCATTGTTCGAAAGCCGAGACGGTACCAAACCCATGATACCTCCTTCCCCATCACCGTTCAGTAATCCTACTCCTAAAAGAAACCAAAAGAAAGCTCTTGCTCATAAATCTGATAATTGCCAATTCTGTGTATCTGGTCCATCTTCCAGTTTCCAACTTGAAGATCAGCAGCCTGAACCAGTATTGCCTGATATAAAAAGCTTTAGTCTTCCTAGAGCCTCACAGGATCCAGTTGCAAAAATCAACGAAAGATATCTAGAGCCGGCTAACTCTAGAAAAACTTTCAAGAATGGCACTCTGAAAACAGATTTCCAATGGATACAGATGAATAATATGTCAGATACAGAGCAGTCTGACATAGAAAAGATGCACAATTATACAAACTATCAGATTGTTTGTATGTTGCAAAATATAGATGATATAGCGAAAGATGTGCTAGAGATTAAAGAACATATAAAGAAAATGCACACAAGCTATAATGAATGTTTGGGAATTCAGAATGAGCACAAACAGCGGTTGAATGATGTCAATTCCAACATGGGAATAATCTCCAAGTCCCTCGAACACCTGAGAGAGGCATTACCACACCCTACTTCTCCACGTCATTATAGAGAAGTAGCTCTTTCAGCCTTAAAGCTAAAGTTTTCCTCTGGTACAGCAGAACCAAAAGAGGGTCTTAGGAGTATTTTGTTCAAAAACATTGACAATATAGATACTGCTAAGATTGAAAAAGTAAGAACAGGAATAATGTTAGCCAGAGAAAAAACAGACTTAATGCGAAATAGGCTAACTACCTTTCCTAGTATTGAAAGTTTGAAGTTACCAAAGGGCTACGTCAGTCTCAAATCCTTTGTGGAAAATGGCCAACCATCTACTCCACAAATTTTGGCCATGTCTGGTGTTACCTCTACTTCTGCAGATCAGTCCCAAGGAGAAACTGGTTCCAAAAGAGATAGAGGAGATACATTTTCTTTCTCTCATAAAGGAAAAAAGGGTGACGGGGATACTTTTGCACATAGCGCCTCAGCTGATAGTCCTTTTTCTAGATTTAAAGATAATTTAGGAAGTGTCTCTGCCAGATTTGATAATCCATCAGCTAAAGGATTTGGTAATACACTTCTGGTAAATATTGACTGTATGAAAGGCGAAGATGTCATAACAGTCTTACACAATGTGCATGCTTGGGCACTACAGAGAAAAGCTGAAACTAAAGCACCATGGTCAGACATAGTTACAGAAATTGTTTGGTCATTCACTGGTATTCTGAAACAATGGTGGGAAAAATTGTCTGAAGAGGAAATGAACAATATTATTGAACATCCAACAGATCCCCTAAGAGCCATTTTTGATGCACTAAAACATGAATTCATAGGAGTCGTGCCAGAAAATTCAGCACATCATGGCCAACTCTTTTTATCTCAAAGATTGTGTAACATAGATTATTTACATGATTATCACTGTGTTATGCAAAAACTCCTTTATCAAGCAGCAGATCCTCATAATGTTGCTTATTTGAGGTATTACATAGCTTCAATGCCAGGGAAAATTCCAGATCTGATTAATCAGTATATTGAAGCCAACAAGATACAAATTGAAAATTCTTCATTTGCTGCAGTACATCAGATGATAGTATCAATCCTGCAAAGAGAATGTGCGTCAGAAAAAGCAAAAAAGAATTTCAAAAAGCAGATGCATTTTAGCACAAAATTTTGTAATAATTTTGCAGAAACTTATGATTTTGGATGTAGAAGCAAATTTAACAAGAAGGTGCCTAAAACTTCCTGTTCATGTCAGACAGCTAAGTATACTCCAAGAAAGAAATACTATCCTTCTAAGTTTTCTCAAAAGAGGAGGACAGTATTTAGAAAAAGAGCAAAGCCTTCTAAAAGAGTGACCTGTTTTATATGTGGAAAAGAAGGCCATTATGCAAATGCATGCAAAAACAAAAAGACTAAAAAACAACTCAAGATTATGGATGTATTCACTTCAGTCCATAATCCAGAAGATTGGGATCTCATATCCCACTCAGATGGAGAATATTTTGAAATCTCCAGTGATTCTTCTGATTCAGACATTGGAGATTTTCCTAATATCAGCAAACTAAGATTAGAATCTGATTCCTCTGATTCTGATGAAACTTTTATTGCTGACATTAAGATGTTTTCTTTCAATAAAACAGATAATTTGCAGAATCAGATTGATGACGTAAAGGCACAATTAGCCCAGCTTGCACCAGCCCAGTTAACAGCCAGAAGAAGATTGAAAGAAAAGTTGGAGAATTTAGAAAAACAATTGCCTTCTAGAAGCATTACTGAGGATGAGTATTTCGAAGCAAGAGAGTTTGATTCAATGTTCAAACCATTGAGTATTACAGAAGCTTCCCAGGATACAGGTATGGATGAAATCAATACTCTCAAGGCGAAAATTAGCAGTTTAGAATCATCTATTCATATGACAAGAACAGAAATGATGCATTTATCAACCAAACTTCAAAAGCTTATTTCTGAATATGATGATGTTAATGCAAAATTGACAAGAATTCTGCTGAAGGATTTTCCAGAAGAAATTCCCATGAAGTCTAAAGAAGTAGATTTAGTAAACATCAGGGGAATAGGTGATAAAGTGGTAATCCCTTTGAAAATCAAGTTGCCAAATATCAAGGAATACACTTTAGATGCACAAATTGATTCGGAGCAATGTGCAGTTGCTGCAAATTTGGTGCAATTCCTTCCTATTACTGGCAGCCTACCAAACTATCCTTCAGAGCTGTAAATAAACAATTGATGCAGATTAACCACATATCTCCTGATTTTCCAGTTTATTTGAATCATGTACAAACGTATGTTACATTGTACAGTTTTGACACAGGGTCAGATATTTTGTTGGGACAAGATTTTTTAAAAAGGTTCCTAACAGTTACATTTGGGACAAATTCTCTTACATTCACAACTAATGACGGACCAGTGATGATTCCAGCAAAGAATGAATACCGGCTCAAGGTCGATCCCAGTGAAGAAGACAATTTGCAGGACACTATGGAGAACCTCGCAAAGATTCAAAAAATTGTCAAACATGCCGAAATACACGGACAGAAGACCTTACAGGCAATCTCCGATAAGCTACGTCAAGATCGCACAGCAAGCAGGCCTGATGCTTTCTGGACCAGGGAAAAATATTTTGTAGCATTACCTTACAAAGAGGGGTATCAGCCTAAAGCACAGAAAGCAAGTGCAAATCATATGTCACTCACTGAACAAGATTTGTGCAAACAAGAAATTCAACAGCTGCTACAACAAAATCTGATTGAACCTTCTAAAAGTCCATGGGCCTGCCCAGCCTTTTATGTCAACAAACACAGTGAGCAAAAGCGTGGCAAGAAGAGGTTGGTCATTAATTACAAAATACTGAATGAAGCTCTCATGCCTATCAGGTATCCTCTTCCCAATAAAGAATTATTGCTTGCTAAAATAGCTAATGCCAATGTTTTCAGCAAGTTTGATCTAAAAAGTGGTTTCTGGCAAATTGGCATCCTTCCAGAAGATAGGTATAAAACAGCATTCACTGTTCCTCATGGCCAATATCAATGGACAGTTATGCCGTTTGGTTTAAAAAATGCTCCATCTGAATTCCAAAAACGGATGGAAGATATTTTTGGAGGGGTAGAATATGTCATTGTATATATTGATGATTTGCTTGTATTTAGCAAGGATGTAAATACCCATAAGAAGCATTTAGAAAATTTTTATGAGATGGTATATAAGCATGGTCTAGTTCTATCTGACACAGAAGAGAAGTTTCAGATTGGGAAAGTCAGAATAGACTATTTAGGATTACATATAAAACAAGGTAACATTGCGCTTCAGCCTCATGTTCTTCTCCATCTTTTAAAATTCCCTGATACTCTCCTTGATAAAAAAAATGCTCCAAAGATTTTTAGGTTGCTTGAACTACATCCGACAGTTCTATGAGAAGCAATCTGAAGACACTAATATTTTGGAGAAAAGGCTCAAGAAAGAAAGAATTGGATGGTCCGATGAAATGACAACAGCAGTAAGAAATATAAAGAGTAAGATTAGAGAACTTCCGAGACTGAAATTACCTGTTACTAATCTTCCACTCATTCTTGAAACAGATGCATCTGATCATACATGGGCTGCAGCATTATTACAGAAACATGGTAAGAAGGAACTTGTATGTGCATATGCTTCTGGTAGCTTTAATATCTCAAAAGTCAAGTATCCATCTTCTCATAAAGAAATACTTGCTGTAAAAAGAGGAATCCAAAGGTTCCGACTGTTCTTGAAGAGTGTTAGGTTTTTAGTCAGAACTGATCTGAAGCATATGAAAAGCATTCTGGCTAATAAGAAATTGTTAGAACAAGGGAATACCAGAATTCTAAGATGGGCTCTGTGGCTAGAGGGGTTTGATTTTGACATTGTCTATAAATCAGGAGATGAAAACTACCTAGCAGACATGCTGACAAGAGAAGGAGCTCCACAAATTAAGGACATTAAGATGTTCAGAGGGGAAAGTTCTTCGCACAAAAGCCCTGTCCAGTCTAGTGTCTATCAGCCAAACTTCTTTTCAATCTCGATTTGTAGCCAGTGCAAATGGGAATTATGCTGGGATTGTTTTGTTTTAAGAATTAAATCTTTACCAGTCGAAGTCATTCAAATCATTTTGCAAAAATGGTTTGATTCAGAAAATGGCATGGTAGCTTATCTCAGTGAGTCACCTTATAGAGATAGGCCATGGCGGGTTTATTATTCACTCTCTCGAGAGCCAATTCCTATCTGTTTTGGTTTTATCCAACATACAGATTGGACATGGCAAGATTATTTCTCCATTCATCAGAGGGCCAGAATACAAGGCTATGTTAGGGTCATTGCCTATGCAACACAGTTAGATGGCGTCAACAATTGGTGGAGCCCTTGGTTCAAATTGTTCATGTTCAAGTATATGCCCAGGAGTGAACATATTTGCAATTTTAATTTCAGAGAGACCATTAGTACATTAATGTGGGAAATTCATATTGCTGCTAGATATGACTACACAATAGAGTTTGAATTCCTTCATTCTGGAACAGAAGTAGCTCTACTAGAACGGCAACAAGACGAACCGTCATTCGGTGTAAAGGTCAGATTCCATGGAGAAATTTCTACAGATCCCAGGAAGCGGCCAGCAAATGTATTCAATTTTCCATTTTTCTGCTGTTTTTTGGAAGCAGCACCTCCATGGCTTGATGATTCCTTGCCTCATCATATATTCACCCCTGACATTGACCAGCTCTTAGAGATAGATCATGAAGACAGTATTGATTCAGATGACTGGCAATACAATAGCGATTGATGTATATGATCACTCATCAGATATCATATGCATTTCCAAGTTTTCGTGGGGTTTTCTTCAAAATCTCCACTTTGTAATCAGCATTTCTAGTTTTCGTGGGTTTTTTCTTTAAAATCTCCACTTTGTAATCCCCATTTCTAGTTTTCGTGGGTTCTCTTTAAAACATCCACTGTGTATTATTCATAATAAAAAAAAAGAAAAAGGGGGACGATTAACACTCATACACAATTTAGCCCCCCCCCGGCGAATGAGGGGGAAATTTTTTTGTAAATACCAAAGCAAAACATGCAAAATTATCAATAAACTGAGATCCGTGTCTCTCATGACTCCTGTCCGAAACGTGTCAGATTCGGTCCCCATATGGCACTGCCTCTAAGGGACGAGATAACAGGTGGTAGTACCCACCTGCCCGAATCTACCCACCTGTCCTTTGGTTATGATCTCCTGCGTGATACTCATACCAAACGGAGAATCTATAAATACGGGCATGAGAAAGGGGGGAAGGCATTCGAGAATTGAGAGTCTTAGAGTCTGAGTCGAATTTTGCTCCTGCTCTGCATCTGCGGACATACTGTCTGATCTGCTTGCACCACGAGCCGAGTTCAAAGTTTTTAGGTGATTCGAGAAGCCTGCGCATCAGTGCTAGACGCTGGTGTGAACCTAAAGTGGCCGGATCAATATAGGAGTCACAGTGTATCTGAGAAAGAAGATTCAGTTGTAATATTCACGTCTGTATATGAATAAAATCATTCTGAGTATTCTGTGCTGTGAGTTTGATTGGTATCAGAGCCATCTGGTTCTTTGTCCTAACAATTTTCATAAGTATCTGGTTTTCCCGTTGAGTTACATTCGCCCATGTACGAGTTGGAATCGGCGATAAGGCTTCGGTAGACAACGTTGAGGCGACAGACTGCCGTGTTTGCTTTCCTGGAGCACAAAGATTCTATCTCCTTTGTTCAGGTGCATACTTGTATCTAATCTCAATGGCTGGTTTTTTGAATGAATTTATTGTTCAAACACCCGAGGATAGGAAAATTGTCAAGCATAAGAGATGGTCTTTTATGAATAAGTATATGAACAAATCCTCTGAAGAAAAGTTATATGATGGAAAGGTTATAGTTCAAGAATTTGAGCCTCAGCCAAATTGGACATTGCCAGAAATAGAAATAAACAAGTTATATAAGATACCTGCTTTCCCGTTTAGAGCTGCTCAGCTGTTTCGCTTTACTTCTGTGAATATACCAATTTCCACTGATCAGAAAGTCTATCAGATTCCTTTGATTAAAAAAGAAGATATTGAATGGGGTTTGGAACATGGGTTCAAATATGTTCATATAGGCATGATACAATTTGGAATTAATCCACTTGTCAGACCTGGATTAAACACTTCTTGCCTAACTTGTGTTTTGGATACTAGACTGAATGATTTTAATGATGCCTTGCTAGGAGGATTCCAGAGTCCTCTTAATAATGGTCCAGTTTGGTCTTCTATAATTCCCAGATACCAAGTTTCGTTAAGTGATCCATATATAAATGAGGTTTTAAATGCCTATATTCAGTTCAACGGTTTTAATGTCGCCCCACAGACTTTGATTGCTCAGCTCCATTCTTCTATTTGTCTTCGATTTGTTTCAAGCACAATGCCACCTCTCAATCCTAAACTCTGCTCACGAGCTCTAAAAGAAGGAGTAATAGTTGGCCCTGGTAATACTGCCCCTTTGCAAATAGGATTTTCAGAATGCACTTTACCAGAGGAATGGAATAGCACTTACGTTCCATTATCCCAAAGATATCCTCAACTACAAACGACAAGAGAGCCAGGGCGATTGTCTTTTGTCAAGCACTTTGATGGTTCTTCTAGTCTCAGGTTCACAGGTCCGCATCTAGTCAGATCTATGTCCACTATGGATAGGTCTCCATTGTTCGAAAGCCGAGACAGTACCAAACCCATGATACCTCCTTCCCCATCACTGTTCAGTAATCCTACTCCTAAAAGAAACCAAAAGAAAGCTCTTGCTCATAAATCTGATAATTGCCAATTCTGTGTATCTGGTCCATCTTCCAGTTTCCAACTTGAAGATCAGCAGCCTGAACCAATATTGCCTGATATAAAAAGCTTTAGTCTTCCTAGAGCCTCACAAGATCCAGTTGCAAAAATCAACGAAAGATATCTAGAGCCGGCTAACTCTAGAAAAACTTTCAAGAATGGCACTCTGAAAACAGATTTCCAATGGATACAGATGAATAATATGTCAGATACAGAGCAGTCTGACATAGAAAAGATGCACAATTATACAAACTATCAGATTGTTTGTATGTTGCAAAATATAGATGATATAGCGAAAGATGTGCTAGAGATTAAAGAACATATAAAGAAAATGCACACAAGCTATAATGAATGTTTGGGAATTCAGAATGAGCACAAACAGCGGTTGAATGATGTCAATTCCAACATGGGAATAATCTCCAAGTCCCTCGAACACCTGAGAGAGGCATTACCACACCCTACTTCTCCACGTCATTATAGAGAAGTAGCTCTTTCAGCCTTAAAGCTAAAGTTTTCCTCTGGTACAGCAGAACCAAAAGAGGGTCTTAGGAGTATTTTGTTCAAAAACATTGACAATATAGATACTGCTAAGATTGAAAAAGTAAGAACAGGAATAATGTTAGCCAGAGAAAAAACAGACTTAATGCGAAATAGGCTAACTACCTTTCCTAGTATTGAAAGTTTGAAGTTACCAAAGGGCTACGTCAGTCTCAAATCCTTTGTGGAAAATGGCCAACCATCTACTCCACAAATTTTGGCCATGTCTGGTGTTACCTCTACTTCTGCAGATCAGTCCCAAGGAGAAACTGGTTCCAAAAGAGATAGAGGAGATACATTTTCTTTCTCTCATAAGGGAAAAAAGGGTGACGGGGATACTTTTGCACATAGCGCCTCAGCTGATAGTCCTTTTTCTAGATTTAAAGATAATTTAGGAAGTGTCCCTGCCAGATTTGATAATCCATCAGCTAAAGGATTTGGTAATACACTTCTGGTAAATATTGATTGTATGAAAGGCGAAGATGTCATAACAGTTTTACACAATGTGCATGCTTGGGCACTACAGAGAAAAGCTGAAACTAAAGCACCTTGGTCAGACATAGTTACACAAATTGTTTGGTCATTCACTGGTATTCTGAAACAATGGTGGGAAAAATTGTCTGAAGAGGAAATGAACAATATTATTGAACATCCAACAGATCCCCTAAGAGCCATTTTTGATGCACTAAAACATGAATTCATCGGAGTCGTGCCAGAAAATTCAGCACATCATGGCCAACTCTTTTTATCTCAAAGATTGTGTAACATAGATTACTTACATGATTATTACTGTGTTATGCAAAAACTCCTTTATCAAGCTGCAGATCCTCATAATGTTGCTTATTTGAGGTATTACATAGCTTCAATGCCAGGGAAAATTCCAGATCTGATTAATCAGTACATTGAGCCAACAAGATACAAATTGAAAATTCTTCATTTGCTGCAGTACATCAGATGATAGTATCAATCCTGCAAAGAGAATTTGCATCAGAAAAAGAAAAAAAGAATTTCAAAAAGCAGATGCATTTTAGCACAAAATTCTGTAATAATTTTGCAGAAACTTATGATTTTGGATGTAGAAGCAAATTTAACAAGAAGGTGCCTAAAACTTCCTGTTCATGCCAGACAGCTAAGTATATTCCAAGAAAGAAATACTATCCTTCTAAGTTTTCTCAAAAGAGGAGGACAGTATTTAGAAAAAGAGCAAAGCCTTCTAAAAGAGTGACCTGTTTTATATGTGGAAAAGAAGGCCATTATGCAAATGCATGCAAAAACAAAAAGACTAAAAAACAACTCAAGATTATGGATGTATTCACTTCAGTCCATAATCCAAAAGATTGGGATCTCATATCCCACTCAGATGGAGAATATTTTGAAATCTCCAGTGATTCTTCTGATTCAGACATCGAAGAGTTTCCTAATATCAGCAAACTAAGATTAGAATCTGATTCCTCTGATTCTGATGAAACTTTTATTGCTGACATTAAGATGTTTTCTTTCAATAAAACAGATAATTTGTAGAATCAGATTGATGACGTAAAGGAACAATTAGCCCAGCTTGCGCCAGCCCAGTTAACAGCCAGAAGAAGATTGAAAGAAAAGTTGGAGAATTTAGAAAAACAATTGCCTTCTAGAAGCAGTACTGAGGATGAGTATTTCGAAGCAAGAGAGTTTGATTCAATGTTCAAACCATTGAGTATTACAGAAGCCTCCCAAGATACAGGTATGGATGAAATCAATACTCTCAAGGCGAAAATTAGCAGTTTAGAATCATCTATTCATATGACAAGAACAGAAATGCTGCATTTATCAACCAAACTTCAAAAGCTTATTTCTGAATATGATGATGTTAATGCAAAATTGACAAGAATTCTGCTGAAGGATTTTCCAGAAGACATTCCCATGAAGTCTAAAGAAGTAGATTTAGTAAACATCAGGGGAATAGGTGATAAAGTGGTAATCCCTTTGAAAATCAAGTTGCCAAATATCAAAGAATACACTTTAGATGCACAAATTGATTCTGGAGCAATGTGCAGTTGCTGCAAATTTGGTGCAATTCCTTCCTATTACTGGCAGCCTACCAAACTATCTTTCAGAGCTGTAAATAAACAATTGATGCAGATTAACCACATATCTCCTGATTTTCCAGTTTATTTGAATCATGTACAAACGTATGTTACATTGTACAGTTTTGACACAGGGTCAGATATTTTGTTGGGACAAGATTTTTTAAAAAGGTTCCTACCAGTTACATTTGGGACAAATTCTCTTACATTCACAACTAATGACGGACCAATGATGATTCCAGCAAAGAATGAATACCAGCTCAAGGTCGATCCCAGTGAAGAAGACAATTTACAGGACACTATGGAGAACCTCGCAAAGATTCAAAAAATTGTCAAACATGTCGAAATACACGGACAGAAGACCTTACAGGCAATCTCGGATAAGCTACGTCAAGATTGCACAGCAAGCAGGCTTGATGCTTTCTGGACCAGGGAAAAATATTTTGTAGCATTACCTTACAAAGAGGGGTATCAGCCTAAAGCACAGAAAGCAAGTGCAAATCATATGTCACCCACTGAACAAGATTTGTGCAAACAAGAAATTCAACAGCTGCTACAACAAAATCTGATTGAACCTTCTAAAAGTCCATGGGCCTGCCCAGCCTTTTATGTCAACAAACACAGTGAGCAAAAGCGTGGCAAGAAGAGGTTGGTCATTAATTACAAAATACTGAATGAAGCTCTCATGCCTATCAGGTATCCTCTTCCCAATAAAGAATTATTGCTTGCTAAAATAGCTAATGCCAATGTTTTCAGCAAGTTTGATCTAAAAAGTGGTTTCTGGCAAATTGGCATCCTTCCAGAAGATAGGTATAAAACAACATTTACTGTTCCTCATGGCCAACATCAATGGACAGTTATGCCGTTTGGTTTAAAAAATGCTCCATCTGAATTCCAAAAACGGATGGAAGATATTTTTGGAGGGGTAGAATATGTCATTGTATATATTGATGATTTGCTTGTATTTAGCAAGGATGTAAATACCCATAAGAAGCATTTAGAAGATTTTTATGAGATGGTATATAAGCATGGTCTAGTTCTATCTGACACAGAAGAGAAGTTTCAGATTGGGAAAGTCAGAATAGACTATTTAGGATTACATATAGAACAAGGTAACATTGAGCTTCAGCCTCATGTTCTTCTCCATCTTTTGAAATTCCCTGATACTCTCCTTGATAAAAAAATGCTCCAAAGATTTTTAGGTTGCTTGAACTACATCCGACAGTTCTGTGAGAAGCAATCTGAAGACACTAATATTCTGGAGAAAAGGCTCAAGAAAGAAAGAATTGGATGGTCCGATGAAATGACAACAGCAGTAAGAAATATAAAGAGTAAGATTAGAGGACTTCCGAGACTGAAATTACCTGTTACTAATCTTCCACTCATTCTTGAAACAGATGCATCTGATCATACATGGGCTGCAACATTATTACAGAAACATGGTAAGAAGGAACTTGTATGTGCATATGCTTCTGGTAGCTTTAATATCTCAGAAGTCAAGTATCCATCTTCTCATAAAGAAATACTTGCTGTAAAAAGAGGAATCCAAAGGTTCCAACTGTTCTTGAAGAGTGTTAGATTTTTAGTCAGAACTGATCTGAAGCATATGAAAAGCATTCTGGCTAATAAGAAATTGTTAGAACAAGGGAATACCAGAATTCTAAGATGGGCTCTGTGGCTAGAGGGGTTTGATTTTGACATTGTCTATAAATCAGGAGATGAAAACTACCTAGCAGACATGCTGACAAGAGAAGGAGCTCCACAAATTAAGGATATTAAGATGTTCAGAGGGGAAAGTTCTTCGCACAAAAGCCCTGTCCAGTCTAGTGTCTGTCAGCCAAA
>APFE030699837.1:15612-35047 GCA_000404065.3 Pinus taeda | reverse complement strand
GGTGGCTATATACGTCCCTCCTCATCAATCTAGAAGACAACAAGGCTTTCCTCTGTTGACTATGAAGGATCCGTTGAGTCTCAGTGATCCGGATTACCCCTCTTCAGGTAATCAATCTCCGGTATATAACATTGAATCAAATAATACATCCAAAGACACTATATGGTTGGAGGACATTTTCAATAAAGAAACTGTACCTCCTTATAATCCTCCTCTCACTAATCCCTTGGGACCAATATTGATTCAGGTATCACCCTTACCTACCATTTCTTTGACTATACATAGATCCACCATTCCCTTGACGACTAAAGGGTTGTTGGATTTTTTGGACAGCTTTGGTCCACCCTCACTTCCCCAGTTGATAATCAGTAATACACAACTGATTGGTAACCTCACTATCCAAACTATGCGAAGTCTGAGCAACTTATTTACACCTACCATGATCTGAACCTCGTACATACTAGTTTCTACACCTTTTGTGTCTTCTCTAGGACCTTTGGTTGGTACTCCAAATAACGTTGTTATAATGGGTCCCTTTCAGTAATCCCTTTGGTTGGAATCCTCTATTTAGTTCAAACCCAAGGCTCAAATGCCAGGGGGAAATGTTCACAACATGCACATACTGACAGGGGGCATTACCATTCCCCCTCCACTTATAGGACAAGTTGGACCATCATTAATTGACATCAATCCTCCAAATATACACTACCCTAGTGTCAGTCATGTGCCTATGGCCAACTACGGGGCTGGCAGGATCCCTCAACCCAATCTTGCTCAATCCATTTGAGCAACCCCTTCTCAACGAGGTCAAAGGGGAAATTTTTATCCTAGGGGACATCAAGCTTAGATCCCCCAACCTAACATCCCATATGGACAACCACCCTATATGAATGTTCCTCCACCTCAAGGAAACTATTATCCATCAAACCCTATGTATACTATTGGGAACAATATGATGGGTGGACCCCAGGGTCCCTCAAGGCATTTTTCATCACCCTGGTTAGATTTGGTGGCACCAAATACTTTGCCTTTTTTGGCAACACTCGACATCACCAATCTATACAAACTCACCAATGACCCCATCTAGTATAACTTATAGTGGCCCAAAATCCCGCACAAAATATCTATCAAAATCCCTATGTTTGAAGGAAAATAAGGGGACGATCCAAGTACACATGTCACCACCTATCATCTATGGTGCATATCAAACTCCATGGTGGATGATAGTATCTGACTCTGGCTCTTCCCCCAAACCCTTACTGGCAATGTAGCCAAGTGGTACATTGAGCTAGCATGCACGATAGTTAATACCTTTGGCGTCTTGGCAATGTAATTTTTAAAGACCTTTTAGTTGCCCATCTACTACGAAACTAGGATGGAACTTCTTATTGCCTTACACTAAGACACCTCCACCCACATCTTTGATCATATTCATGAATGTAGATGTAGGCAAAGGCTATTCAAAGCCCCCATTCCACATTATCTATTAGTAGATTGGTTCGGTAATACTCTTAATCCCCAAATAATGAAGGATGTTTCCTTAGGTGGCACGGTCACTGAAGACCATTCAATTCATCATTCCTAGCACTTAGATCTCATTTCTTCACAGTCTTGCACATTATATGACGTAATCCCCAATGCCCTCAGAACGCCCAATGCTCTTGCCACTCAGCAATCGAGTGCACACACTAATGGTATCATCGACGCTACCTTTGGGTCTACTGTAAAACAACTTAGCAAGAACATTTCCTAGTTGTCTATTGATCCCACTACTTATATCCAATCAGCTGCACTTCCTACCACTACGATAAACTTTGTGCAGTGTATGCAAAAAAATAGCGGAAAGAACAAGAATAATAATAAAAGGACCTTCTTTTGAGGAGCAACCAACCAAGAAATCCAACCCCAAGAATAATGTTGTTGCACCAGCTAACAGTGGAAAGGATGTCGCTATCAAGTTCCCTTGCAAAATATATGCCTAAGACCATATGACACGTCAATGTCCACGTCTCTAATAATGCACAGATCTTCTTTCTCAAAAGGACACATTCCATACCCTTGCGGTCCTACACAACCCTTTCCCCACTCAGCAGAAACAACATCTTATTGCGAATCCACCTCAACCCCCACAAGGGGCCAATGAAAATTCAATTCATCCTTCTTCTAGTGAAGGATAGTTTACCGTTTACACCTTTGAAACAATTGATCTTCAAACATGAGCCAAAACTTATGGATCTCCAGTTGCTAACGCTGAGGACAATGCATTGAGTTAAAACAAACTGACACCCAATTATATTCATATCGAAAGGCCTGTTTCTGATCTTGTAATTCATTTCCAAAAATGGGCACTTTGTCGCACAACACATAATAGATCTACATGTGCTACCCAAAACTACAATATTGTAGAAGACTTGGCACAAGCACCATCAGTTATGTCTGCACTTGAAGTATTGCAAACTTGTCTAGCACAATATAAATCTTTTCTTTTGGCTATTTGTGTGGTTGACCCTCATGATTCCATGCTAGCAAGATTCGACATGGAGAAATGTAAACCTCGACATTCCCACCAACTTGCATTTCAGGTACAATTTTTTTCGAAAGATCAAGGTGTACATAGAACTATCATTGACAAAGGCACTTCGACCTACATCATGTCTACTTCATGTTGGCTTGCCTTGGGTTCGCCAGCCCTCTCTCCACCTTCAAATTCCCTTAAAGCACTCGATGGACATACATTCATCCAAAAAGGTTACCTGGTTGACTACCCCATCACTTTGAGTGGGAAAACGGTAATGGTGGACTTTGAAGTCGTAGATCAAAAACTAAACCATAATCTGCTTTTGGGCCATAGTTGGACTTATGCCATGACTGTCATCGTGTCTATGGTTTTCTACATCATCCTATTTCCATTGGATGGAAGAATAGTCACGGTGGACCAGTTGTCATTCTACACCCCAGATTACTCCTCACTCCCTAGCAGCTTTGTACCTTTAGTGGGTAGCATATCCGACTCTTATGTCTATATTCGTATGGTATTTTGAAGGGTTTTCCCCTGATGGGTTGCTTTCCTCTCCTTCCGCCTGAGGTTCCACAAACAGTTTATATGGTCTCCTCTATTCATCATGACCCAACCAATCCCTGGATCCTCCTGGCCTCTTCAGACATTGACTGTTATGGAGAACAAATGCCGTTGTCACCAGTTGAAATGGCCTATCAAGCCATACAATCTACATTAGATTGTCTTGCCACTTTCTTCATTACCAATAGTACCATCTCCTCTCCCACAATTTCTACCTCTAAATATCTCCTTAATCAAGTCCTACCTTCAAAGGAAGCTATTCAATATATCATGTGTTTAGACGATCAACCTTGGGAAAACTCTCACCATTGCATTTCAATATGTTTTTCAAATGCGACCCTTATACAAATCTTGTCCTTTAAACCACCTGAGGTTGTACCCTCAATTTATACAACTGTCCAAACTTTGGATTCACAAGGGAACATGGGAAATCTTTCTAAGACAATGCTCATTAATATCTCAGTCAAGAGAGACATCGTGGAAAATATACAGATTGGAGTTGATTGCAATGCTTAGAAAATTGCAAGCTTCACACGCCCTTTTAAGGAATTCCATGATGTTTTCCCTTGGTCTTATGAGGAAATTCCTGATACAGACACTTCTATTGATGAGCATGAGATTAAGAAGTTACGAGAATTCTTTTATGGTATTTTTCTTGCTCATTAATTTGAAAAACCTTGAGTCTACTTCTTTGGGATCGTTAAACTACTACAAAGAAGACATGAAAGTTCTTTTTAGGAACTTTTTCTTGCTCGTAAAATTGAAAAAACCTCTACTTACTTCTTCAGACTCCTTAAAATATTATGAAGAAGATCTGAGCAACTCTTTTTCTAGCTCATTAAACTGAAAAAGATAGTCTAAGCATTCTTTCTAGGGATTTGTTTCTTGCTTTTAAAATTGAAAAAACCCCAAGTTACTTCTTCAGGCTTGTTAAAAATTTATGAAGAAGCTTCAAGCATTATTTTTAGGAACTTTTTCTCACTCATAAAATTGAAAAAAACTTGAGCTACCATCTTTGGGATCCTAAAAATACTACGAAGATGATATGAGCACTTTCTTTTTGGGACCTTTTCTCACTCATGAACTGAAACATCCTCGAGTTTTTTCTTCTTCGAGCTTGTTAAATCTATGAAGAAGGCATGAGTATTTCTTTTATCTCTTTTTCCTCTCTCATTAAACTGAAAAAGGTATGCCGAGTTTTCTTCATTTGACTCATTAAAATTTGATGAAGATCTATTGATTTTGTCTTCGCATGACTCATTAAAATTTCATGAGGAATATCAAGTTTACTCTGTCCCCTCATACTCATAAAAGAATGAGGCAAACATATATTGAGCATAGGTTTATCACTTTATCCAGACCCAATAGACTAACTTATGGAAAAGGACTTGTGCCAGGTATACTATTAAACCTTTGTCGCAACCGGTTATCAACTATGACAAAGGGACCCCCCTCGAGTTGATCTTTATGATCTTTTTAAACTCTCTAAATATAAAAAGACCACCGAATTTACCCATATCGACTCATTAAAATTAATCAAATGGGGAAAAATTGGACAACACAATGGCTCTATGTCAATATTCAGAAAGCTTTTTTGGTAGTAGTTATTCCCTTGAACATGGCACTCCCCTCAGCAAAACCTTCTTTTTGTCAGCCTCTCAAATGAACCTTACCATCCTATGAGTTTAGCCTATATACTCGGATGTTCCTACATCCTTGTATCCTAACACTCTTTGGTGTTCATGAGTCTAAATTTTGTTGGTAAAACTTCGTGTCATGCCTTCTATTGTTCAAGGGATTCCTTTATCTTCTGCTTCCTGTATCAACCATTTCTCATATACTTCCATCACGCCCTCTGTATGTTTGACCCATTGCTCAAAATTTATCTTCAAAAATAATCATTCTTGTCTTGTTTCATGTCGACTAGTGTATGACACATTATTTCCTACCTTTTGATAGGTCTCTTCCTATCGACTTCAACACTCTATCTAGGAAGCAGATTCAGAAACATATCAGCACCTTGGAACTTGCAATGATTAGTGGCAGGTTACCTTGTGTTTAATTAGGGGTTTTTATTATTGGATCCTAGTTGAATTATTCTACGAGTGTTCAACAACAACATCATTATTCACACTAGTTAGATTATACTATCCATCTAGAAGACAATCATCATTATCAGTGGCCATCCTCGTGTCTATTAACAGTTTTAATTATTGACTAGTAATTAGATGATTTCACACATGTTTTACCTCAACACCTTTATTCATATTTGTTGAAATATGTTGTTGAGATAAAGTGGTGATCAAGACCTTGGGTAGAGGCTTACATCACTCAGCCTTGTTTCCTCTCCTAAGTTGCATATATTATTTTCAAAGATAGCTCATTAGGATGATCGTATCATGATACAATTCCACATTGTGCTTATCGGTGGACATGATCGCCATACCTCTTTTTTGGAGAAATCACTCTGACAAAGCTACTGAGCATGGGAATGCCTAACTCAGGACATGATTTTATATTTTTAAACATATGTGGTTGTATCAGGTTCCCATAGTCCCGAAGCTCTGATCCTCTCTCTTTTTCCAGCAAAATTCTAAAGTATTTCAACCATCATCTTCATCTTTAAACTTACACTTTATGGGGAATATTTTATACAGAAAAATGACCTTGTCATCAGCTCAGAAGAGAAAGACAGTTTGGTTGAAAACAAGACCAAGTTCACAGGCTTATTTGCCAAGGTAACGCTCCCTAGGAATTAGAAGGAAGAGTTAGAAGGCTCCCCATGCATGAGCTAGGGGCGTTAGTCCCTAGGGTAACTCACTGTGTTGCCTAAGGGACAACATTAGCCAAGTTTTGTGAGATTCCGTAGGTCAAAAGAGCAGGTTGACTGACTAGTATCCCACTTTTTATTCAAATGTTAGCCCGAAAAGCAAGCAACATCTACCTTCAACCTGTCTATGGATATTTCCATTTCTAACAAAGTTGAATGGAAGGGGAAAGAGTGATAAAGAGAGGAAACATGCAATATTTTTCCAAAGGGAACTCATGAGAGAGCTGGTAAGGATAAGCCTCTCATCATCTATATATTGGAGGCTTGGGTATTGTGAAAAAGGTCAAAGGATTATCAGCTAATTTCTGAAGCTTTGTCTTAGATAGTTGCTTTACTACCAAGAGGTTAAGAAGAGAGAGAGAGAAATGAGATAGAGGAGTAAGGGAAGCTTGAATCACCAAATGGTTGTAATCATTATTTCCTACTTAATAATATAGACCTGTTGTTGTGTTGACAACTCGATGGTGTCAATGTTGTGATTGCTGACATGTTGATTTAGTACCATTTTTTTATGAGTAGCTTAGATGCATGTAATTTTTTATCTTTATGTATTGATGCTTTCATTATCATAGTTTATGTCATGTAGTATTACTCTCTGAATTGTTTATATGCATGTGTTGATCTAGGAGCTAGGAAATAATATATATATATATATATATATATATATATATGCTTCTTTGTGTCGGCTACAATTAATCTCAACATTCTGCCTTGCATCTCGGGAAGATCCATAAGGGTATTCTAGCCACAACCACTTGTGCATTAATCCCTATAGCAGAAATAAGGTGAGGCTCTGTAGCTGAGTGTGAAAGCCAAGAACTATTTGTTGTACAAATTCTCTATTATAAGAAATAGTTGTTGTGGGCCTAGTCCTGCATTGGGATGAACCATGATAAAATTTGTGTCTTCATGTTTTTATTTTCTTATTATCTATTGTAGCATAGCAGTTGATTATAGTTTCACTTTACTTCAAGTACAAGAAAGTTTTATGGATGTATATGATATGTTTTAAGTGATGAAGGTAATGTGGCGAAGTAATGTATGAATACAAAGTAATCTATGAATGTTAAGTATCAGAAAACACAAAAATAAACATCTATGCATCCCTCAAGGCTACAAAAACTTGGTTCTGCACCCTCCCATACACTTCGGGTGAGACTGTGATCTGCTTATAGGTCGTTGATGAAAGGGCCAGTGATTTAGGGTTTTGTTGGTGCATAGTAAAAATATTGAACCTAGGCCAGCTCAAATTAAGCCAACAAATGGTTTTTTTTTCCAGAGGAGGTAGTGAAAGCAATGTGCAAAGGAATTCCATACCTTGAAGTCCATGAAGAAGAACTAGCAAAATAAATGGTCGCAAAGTTCGACCTTGTAGTGAAGGGGTATAAGGAAAAAATAGCTGCACTGCAATTCAAGTATGAAATGAGGATTAGTGAGCTGCAAATGAAGCTGCAGTCAACTATGCCACAAGAAGTAAGGGATCAGAGGGAGAATGACCTAAATATAGTAATGTCCAACATCTTAACAACATTGGTAGACCATGGGAAATTGTTAGAAATTTTTTTGCAAATTTGGACTTCATTGCGGGAAGATCCGAATGTACATAAACTCCAGGAACAAATGCAATAGAAGCAGCAAAAGTTAGAAGAAATTTGGGAATCTTCGAAGACCTTACCCATCTCATAGAGGCTTATGTAAATCAATGAGATTAAGGCCCTCCAGAAGAACATTGAGGAACTAAAGAAGCAGAAGAAAATTTTGATAGAAAGGACTCAACCTTGGTAGGATGACGTGCTCTAGTTATTTCAGGAACTGGATGAGAGGATTCAGGAGCTTTGAAAAAGGGAAACAATGTTGGTACAGAAGACTATAAAACATGTGACAGAGGAACTGTTGGAGGAAGCACACAACGAGGACAAGTAGGTGACAAAAACCTTGTAACAATTCAACCAGGCCTAGAACATCATTGCAACAAAAATTAGAGGAAAGGTAGCTGAGTGACTCAGGATGAGTCACATGTGAGTGATGGGGGCCAATTGGGAAAATCTCAACTTGGCCAACATTTTGGTGAAGACTTTGCATTTTTGGGAGTGAAGTGTGAAGTAAAGGATGTAGTAGAGCGCAAAGTGGACTGTGCAGTGGAGAAATGGAGAGCCAAAGTGGACCACAAAGTAGATATACTTCACGGTATATGGGCTTCACGACAGGTCAAAGCCCCTCCCTTTTTGTTAAAGGAATATAATTTTGTATATGATGAATGGTTTTCGGACCATAGTAGCTTGTTTTGAGGAGACCATGGTATGTGGACCATGGTATTTTAATGATGGACCCTCAATGTAATATTATATAATAGGGTAAAATAATAAAGAGACAAATCATCTTTACGATCCAGATCAGTTTATGGTTGTACCTTTGTGATCTTTGTTTTATGACAAAGGAAGAGGCTCTATAGCTAAGTGTGCATAGGCCTAAGTATGTAGCTGAGTGTGTAGATGATAGAAAATTGAAGAATCACATCATGTATTTAATGGTTGTATCTTGGTAAGTTGTAATTTTTGGAGAGAAAGCAACACTTTCTAGCTGAGTGCGCAGAGGCCTGAGTCTACAGTTGAGTGCATACACTACCTGCAATTGAGTGCACAAGACAATAATTGTTTGTTGTACAAATTCTCTATTATAAGAAAATGTTCTTGTGGACGTAGTCCCACATTTAGATGAACCACGGTAAAATTTGTGTCTTCATGTGTTTATTTGATTACTATTTGTTTTAACATAGCAGTTTATTACAGTTGCACTTTATTTCAAGTATAGTGAATATTTATGGATGTATATGATATTTTTTAAGTGATGAATGTGATGTGGCAAAGTAATGTATGAATGTGAAGTAATTTATGAATGTTAAGTATCAGAAAACAAAAAAATACCACATCTCTACATCCCTCAAGGCTGCATAAACCTGGTTTTTCATTCTCCCATATTCACTTCGGGTGAGACTATGATCTGTTTACAGGTTGATTTTGAAAGGGACGGTGATTGAAAGTTTTTTGGTGCCTAGAAAAAATATTGAACCTAAGCCAATAGGAAGTATGGTCGAAGGTGGTCTACATTGGACATTGGGTGTAGACCAAGGAATGGTTGGATGTTGAGCTTGAAGGAATTGTCACAGAAAGCTTTGGTGATGGTGTATGGCCCATATTAGAGTGGTAGAAGCTTTCCATGGGGTCCAGCAATGCACACCTTCTGCAAATGTAGCCAAACTTTGTCACCCACTTGGAACTTGTGAGGCACTCGATGTTGATCATGGTACTGCATGCATTGGCTTTGTCCAATATATCATGGACCTGCTAGTGGATGTGTTGAATATGCTCAATGAAGTTGTTAGCCCTCTTAACTTTGGACTAGACGTGAGTCGAATCTTCCTGAGTGCTTGCAAATGGTATGGCCACATCAATGGGACATAATGGCTTAAATTCTAGCCCTACCTGACATGGGATGTGGCCCGTTGAACTATGGAGAGATCTATTGTAGTTGTGTTGGACATACGGGAGGCTTTCATCACATGTGTGTGGATGATTTGAGTTGTACATACACATAATGTGTACGATCATCTAGTTGACAACCTCTATTTGGCCATTAGTTTGGGGATGGAAAATCATGGACCTAGTAAGTTTTGTATCCAGCACTGACCAGAGACTTGACCGAAATGCACTCAGGAATTTGTTGTCCCAATATAAGACAATGGACCGTGGGATCCCAAAGTGTACACATACTCGCTCAAAGAACAACTTAGTTGTAGCCTCTATTGTGATACTCTTCTTGCAGGCCACCATGATGGCCATCTCAGAGAATCATTCAGCGACCAAGAGAACACATCCATTAACGTGCTTATTAGAAGGAAAGCCCAACATGTGATCCATGGAGATAGATTCCCAAGGTCGACTAGGAGTAGGTAGAGGAGTATATAGGCCATTATTCTTGATGTTTGGCTTGGAAATGGTGTAGGCAATGCAGTATTTAATCTACTTCCCAACATCCTGATGAATTTTTAGCTAATGAAAATACTTCTAAAATATCATTATTGTTTTCTCTGCTTCAAAATGTCTAGTGACATGACTGTAGCATGCCTTTAAAATAATCTTGTCACGGAGGAAAACAGATGTGTCCCAAGTGGCATAACAATTCATCCTGAAGGTGGAAATTTGGAACTTTCTTCCCTTGAAGGAGTGTTTGCTATGTGTTGTTGAATTCTAGGTCGCTCCTGTAAAGATGTGGCCACCCTGAAGTCTCGTGCACATAGGGGCCGATCACAGTGATCAGCGCCAAGACTATGGTTGGTTGAGGCAGTCTCTAAGATTAATAGTGCTTCCCTTCTTGTACTTAATGTTCAAAAGGAATTGTTGTAGGTAGGTGGACCATTTCCAATGGCGACCATTCTAAAAATTCCCTTGTGTTAGTATGGACTGCATGGGTCGGTGGTTTGTGTGGATGACTGTTTCTTTCCCCAGAATGTAATTCTTCCATTGAAGGTAGGTCTGCAGAATGGAATATATTTCTTTGTTGTAAGTGGGATACATTCGGATTGTGTCTGAAAGTGTCTCACTATGGTAAGCCACTGGATTCCCCTACTAAGTAATAAATGCACCAATAGCATAGTCAGAGGCATCTGTCTAAATCTCAAATGGTTGTTGCACATCTGGTATTCTGAGCACTGGTGAAAGAAGAGGTGAGGCTTAAACTTAGAAAATGCATGTTGTTAGGTTTTGGACCAAAAACATATTTCTTTCACTCTGCCCTTGTTGACTTGACTTAAAGGCCAAGTGATATCACAAAACCCCAACACGAACCTGCGGTAGAAATTAGCAAGACCCATGTTGGGCATGGAATCCCCCCAAGGCATGTTTTGGGGCTTAAGGCCCATGTTTGATTGAATCTTCTTGTAAAAGCTCCACGAATTATGGGTGTGGGACGTGAAATTATAATAGATTCATAGGGTTGTCCACCCTAGTTTTTGTAATGTAATGTTGGCTGGATAGACCTACCCATGGTCTGCGGACCTTGGGATTGTATAAATAGAGCGAGGCTCTAAGTGTATAAGATAACGAATAGAAGATAGAATAGAAGAAGATGAGAAGTCTAAGTGATTGAGTCGAAGTGTAAAGTGTGTCTGTGGGTCATAGTGTAGGAGAAGGCTTTTCAACTGAGTGCACATAGGCTTAGTAGTCCACATCTGAGTGCGCGGACCCCTAGAGTTGAGTGTGCAGGGCAAGGCGAGTTTGTAACCATTGGGAGAATCAATACATAGAAGTTTTACTATATTTTTGTGTATCTTTTCCTAGTTTAATGCATGATTGGATATAATTTTCAAGTATATTATTTATTTACTGTGAAAAACTATATGAACATTTTGTATAACTAATTATAACTTAAGACATTCAAGTGGGCGAAGGTAATTAACTAGTACTTGAAGATAAGTAAGATCTCGGCTAATAGCACAGAGCGCGATGTGGGAGCTCCACAACCCCTGGTTAGGGTTGCGCGAAGGTAGTATATCAAGTCATGAAGAACAGGAAAGTGTGTAAAGCAACTTGCACATAGGAAGAAATAGTGGACTAGTCGAAGCTCTCATACATCTCAAGGTTGAGGAAACCCGGATCTAGCACCCTCCCATATTACTTCGGGTGAGACCTCAGTCCATGCTCCGTAGACTGTTGCTGAAAGGGCCAGTAGTACAGGGATTTGTTTGACTAATTAACTCCAAACCTGGGTTAGGCCAGAACAAGCCAACAAATGGTTCCTTTGTTGGGACCGATATCTGCATAGAGATTCTTGATGTCGTATCACTAGAATCTGACAAAGAAGGGAATTGAAGATTGGTTAGACAAAGAGATTCATGAGTTCGTAGCGTAGGAAAATAGGAATCTGTGACTATCAAAGGAAGAGGGGCTAGACTGCTACTTATATATGAATATCCATGAAAGTTTCTTTACATCCTTCCCCAATGAGTTGTATGAGTGGATCACGAAGCTAGCAGATAACCAAGTAAGGTATAAAGTCAACAAACCTATTGTGTGGACTCTAGAATTCGTGCACAGATCAAAAACATCAAAAGATAAGATCACACGCATTGTCAATCAGTGGCTCGATCGAATCATAGGAGGATTCATCACCAAATTCATGGCAGATACTTTAGTCCGCTATAGCAAGGCAGAATGACGCTTCTTAAAGGGACCGCGAGGTAAGTACATTAAATCTTTGAACACTTGGATTAAAATGCTACTGTGTGAAAAGCGGGTTATGCGAATAAATTGATGTTTGGGGCTATGCGGAGTGGAAGAATCTATAGAAACGAAGGTAGCATAGAACTAGAAACTAGCCCCTTGATTTCACCTCCACGAACCGGCCAAGAAGAGCTTGCGAAGGTCTCCCCAAGAAGTGTGATCAATTTGATAAGGCAGAGAATTCCCTGCATACCACCCCCACCCACACCATCACTAGTTTCACCGTCTTCACCACTGCCTTTGCCCATACCACCTCTGCTACCACCCCGAAGCAATATGGCCAGCATAATAAAGCTACTAGTGTTTAAGGGAGTAGGGAATGAAGATCTAGACCAATTTTGGTTCGTGATAAAAGTTGTATGGGCAGCAGAGGGTGTCACGGACAACAATATAAAGAAGGCAACATTGGTCATTTATTTACAGGATCGCATGCTGACCTGGTACCTTAAGCATTCCAATGACAATCTGAATGTGGGGATTGCGGATATCCAAGCTGTGCTATACAAAGAATTTAGTAGGCCAAAGTTAGAGGCACAATCGACCATTGGATTCAAGGGAATCACAGTGCTACCAGGTGAGACCCCATGGGAATTGGATCAAAGACTGAAGTGTGCAATTCACAAAGAAAACATGACATTAACATATGGGTAACACCGCGAATGGTTTGTAGCATCATTAATGACACATCTACGGAACGCACTATTGCAACAAAGACTAACCACTCAGGTTGAGGCTTTGGAGGTTGTTGTTAGTGTCAGCATATGCATACATCCATCCAGGATCAAATATACTCTAAGCAGTTTCATTTTAGGTGTCTCATACTGAATTTTTGATCTTTCCACTAGGTCATGCCAAAATGGTCCACTGATGGTTGTTTTCTTCTCAGAAAATCAAATTTTCCCTCATGAGGTACATTCAGTTATGTTTCCAAGCTTCATTTCTAAGGTATTTTCATTAGGTCTAAGGGTGCCCTTCCAAGCTCAAAAGCATAGTTGTAAATGTAAATAAAGGGCAACAAAGATATGAGGAAGACCAATAAATAAAGAGTGATTGGTAGTAAGTCATGGTTATTGTATGGAAATCTTATTTCACTGATGTAATTTTCATATCAAAAACATGTTTTTGAGATGAAAACAAAGTATTTTAGTTGATTCATATTTTTTTGATGTAATTCAAGTCATTGTATGTAATAATTGTTTCCATAAGCTGCCCAAGCAGTTCTCCTTGCTGCAAGAAATGAGCCATTAAAGAAATCAACTCCATCAAAGCATCATCCACCTGAAAAGAGACAAATAAAGAGAAGAACTGGACAAAGATTTCAAAACAAAATGAAAGTTCCAAACAAACATTATAAAGTGGGTTTTTTCTAAAGAAAAATCAAAATCATTCTCTATATAAAATTTTCAAAGGCATTTTTCAAAATTCATTAGTTCTTTTGCACCCTAACCTCTCCTTAACAACGAGGAGATTGAGTGAAGAAGGAAAAAATCAAAAAGGCACAATTGTTGAGGGCGCTGCACACTGGGAGAAGTTCTAGTGCACCTTTAGGGTCAAGGGTGCATTTTCCAGTCAGAGCCTGAGTAAAATTCAATGGTGTTGTGCGCCTATAGGGTGAAGGGCGTGCTTGCTAAGGACATTGCGCACTGGCACTTGCTGATGCACGTTTGGCTAGAGGAGCATGGCAAAGCCTAGGAGTGCCAAAACACCACTTGCTTCATTTTCTCAAAGCCACAAAAGCTTCAACTACCTGCATACAACAAGTAAGTGGCCCGATATCTCTTTTTCTCCATCAATTAAGCAAATTGACACCCTAAATTTTGAAACCCTAAACAAAGCTCCCTTGCATGCTTCAAAAATCATGCCTTTGATCAGAGTTATAGTAAATATTATATTTTGTCACATTCCTATCATCCTAACCGTATTTCACTCCACCTCCTCACTTTTTCACTCATCTTGGCATATATATTAGTTCCTCAAGTTTTCACCTATAAAGCATGCTAGAAAACAGTAGTTTAGAAGAAGGGGAAAGACAGCCCAGGAGGCCAACCAAGAAATAAGGGATAATTATTATATTTGAACCCACTGATACAATAGATATTATGGCATCACCACTTGTAGTATCATGTTTCAGGCACATGGCTTGTTTAGATTTTTTCTAAAGGGTTGAGATGGTTAATTTTCATCAGCAGTTAACCAAGAAGTTCATCCTCAATTTGTAAAAAAACCAAGTCACTTTAGTCGGGATTACATTCACTATATCATTAGCCATCATATCACGGGCCATTGGAATTCCAAATGCAAGAGATAAATGGTTCAAACAGAAAGATCTGCATCATGGTCTTTATGAGCCATATCTTAAAACAAGGTTCATAAATGATAAGAAGAGAATTTTCCCTTTCTCTTATCTTTTGGACAAGTATGTGCCATTGATGAAGATCATCATGAGGTATTTCACATGTGAGGGTAGGTTTTCTCAACTATATTCATACCACATCAGGCTTCTCATGCACTTTACTAGGGTAAGAATTCTCAATTTGCCATATTACCTTTTCAAGAGTACTGACAAGATGACATATATTGCTTAGAAAAGGGACCCAAATCATCAGATGCATAGTATTTTCCATCATTCTCTTATCAAAATGATAGTCCTCCATTAGTTAGATCAACTAGGCATTACTTGGGATTCCTTCATAGCTAATGAAATATTTAATGAACCACCTACTCAGCCAGCTCCCCGCATTCCTCCATCATCCTCCACTCATCCATATACTTCTTCTCATCCACCACAGCCTACTTATCACTCATCCTCAATAGGTCATTCTTCACCAAACACCTCCACACCATCTACATCACCATTTCATGTAGCCATTCATTCACCCACTAGAGATGATGACAGTGATGAGGGACATGATGAGCTTGATGACATTGAGGGACATGATGTACACACTAAGCATGGTTAGAGTACTATACCACAGAGGAATAGTTTGCATCCATTTTCTTTCACCTATCAGAGGGGCAAGAGGTAGGTGTTTACCCCATGGAAAGTGGAAGGGGCCTTTCCTTCATCATTAGCATTACAGGTTAAAGGAAAGGAGAAAATGGTAGAGGAAGCAGAGGTCAAACAACAGCATGAAGATCATGACATTGAAAAGGAGTTTCTCCTTGTGGACTCTAGTCATGAGGAGGAGAACAAATATTGTCAAGTTGCCTTGAGAGCAAAGGATGCCAAAATCAGGGAGCTTGAGGTTAATTTACAAAGAAGCCAATATGTTATCTCCTTTTATGAGCAAGAAAACAAGCAACTAGAAGTTAAGTAGGAGTTGATGCAAATCAAGTACATCAAGGCAAATGGGGACACTGAGAAAGCCAAATTTCAGCTTGATGAGGCTTATGGATATTATGGAGAGCTGGATGATGAACAGGGACAAAGAAAAGGGCCAAGAACAAGATGATTGAAAAAGGCCTTAGAGCCTGAAAGACAAAAAGAGGCAGAATTGGAGGAGCACCTCACTCTAAATGAGCAATTGCTCAAGGACATAGTTGAAAACAGAGAATCTTGGCTTGAGAAAGTGAACAGACACTTGGAGACCCTCTTGGACAAAGCAAACAGAGATATTGAGTTGCAAAAGAGCTCATGAGAGAATTGACAAAAAGACCAAGCAAGAGGAGAGGAGGAGACTTGACATGCTTGTTGAGGCATCCCTACGTGCCTCTAATCTTTGATTAGTCACAAAAACACATTTTTGGGCATGATGGACCATTTTTGAGTTTGAAGATACTTGCTAAGATTTTTAGACAATTTATAGAATAGTCATGGAGGTCAAATGCGTAGCACCATGGGCACTGTGCTCTTTTTTGGGGCATCCAATGAGAAAACAATCAACATTTTTTTATTCAAAGTGATGATTAAATGCACTATGTGCATTTGCTAAGGTTTTGGAGCAGAACTAGTTGGCGAAAAGGGCCAAAAACCATCAAAAAATGAACTTTCTAGCCTCTTTTTGGCATGGGCATTGCACGTTGAGCAGTGTTGGGAGGATTTCCTTTTGATAGGGAAAATAAACTCCAAATCAAAAAATTCAATATGTTCTAGATGGTAGACAGATAGATCTTTCCAACAAGATAATGTGGGCCCAATTTGGACATCGAGAAGGCCTCCAAAAGTGCAGCTGAAGTTGAAGGGCACACCTGGCATTGGCATTGCGCGCCTAGCACTGGTGTTGCGTGTTTGACAGATTGTCCAGTTTTTCACTGTTTTGTCTCAGTTTTCACTTTCACCTTGGAAAATCATGATTTTATCCTTGTAATTGATTATTTGAATGTAATTATGATGCTTCTAGAGCTTACTAGGGTAGTTTCATCAAGTAAAACAAGTTCATGAGGTGTAATGTATCAGTTTTTTTGGGTTAGGGATGAGTCACTTTGACCACCCTATTTTCTTGTTAGCAGTTCATATCTTGTTAGAAACAACTCCTATTCTCATGGATTGACCTTCTGAGCCTAGGATGAGTTGTTTGGGGTCTATATGATTCTTTTCCTCAGTCATTGTGTGGGTTGGAGTCAATTGGATGCTTATGCTTTGAGTAGATATCATTTTGTATCAGTTTTCAGCAGGAGATTAATGAAAAGTTGCAGCTATTTCTTTGGGATCCATGTGGTATGATGTTCAGTTCAGTTTTCTCTATTGTGATCATATGTTAAAATGTTTTTTGTACTTCATCAACCATTACATTGCTTTTAAGTGGATGTTTTCAAGTTAATAGACAGGACTCATAATATTTATGCTTTGTTTTGGGAAAATGTTCATAGTATATGTTTTCTTCAATTTAGAAAGAGTCCATGTTGTTTACATGCTCTTTCTAGCTCCTCACCTATTTTGAATCACCTCACTCATCAAACCCTAGAGTGCTGAGCCTTATGCCTACCTTGCCCCATCGAACACCATGCAATTTTGACCTAATTTCCTTTCCCTAACTGTTTGGCTCCTCTTAATCGAGGAAAACCCCTTCAAAATATAATCAAACATTGTGCTACTATACGTAGCCTAATATCATTTTCTTGATCCAGTCATCTTGGCTAAGATCCTTACGGAGAGAGCCCTCTCCTGGCTTAGTAGAGCTAGATACTTGGCTAAGCATGGTTTGTGGTTACCTTGGCATTGCCTTCCTTCAGCCTGAGGTTCAATTCAGGTGAGAACGGTCACGATGAGGTTGCACGAGACTCCAATACAAGATCCTAACCTGGGATTTCAGAAAATTCATGCGTAGTTGAAAAACTTGTGCCTGGAGATGTAGAATTTGAAACAAGATAAGATAACCTGCCCAGAGATGCACGATGAGTTATGGTGTGTAAAATGAAAGGGCCAGGGGCATGACAAGGACCACTTCCCGATTTTAGTAAATTACCTTGCAAGAGGAGGGCCAATGCCACTAAGACCAGAGGCACAAGCAAGACCAAGCGCAGTGCCTGCATTGTGGTGCTCCATTTATCATATAGGGGGAAAGCATGCTACAGATAACTGCCATCTATTACAAAAGTATACGAAGAATTAATAGCAGTTGTTCTGTAATTTCTGTAGGTCGGTAGGACATGATGAGCGCACCTATAGAAGTTATGAACTAATGATGGATCGAACTCCTACCTATAGAGTTCATGCCAAAACATGGGCCCTTGATCAAAACACAGGAATGGCGCACACTAGATTTCAAGGGCACGGATGAGGCCGAGGTGGAGGGTGTTAAGGGACAAATTCCCCTAGGGTCTTGGGTTGATACCCTAGCAGATCGGAGGTTATCTATAAACAGAAACACACATTCCACACAACCATGATGCTAATATAAACAAAATCTACGATGAGAGGTGCACTTGGGGGTCCTTCGTTTGGGAAGATCTAGCCAGGGTCTAAAACCTCTTGGAGTCTCTTTTAGTCCTTCAACTTGAAAAACAATCAATTCAAGAGAGCACAATAGTATGTGGACTAAACATCATAAAGAAATCATCTTCATATCATATCGTAAGGTAGTTAGTTATACAATTAAGACAACCATTCATATGTGAATCATAACATTGATATCATAAACATGAAGAAGATTTATATCAGGAACATGACAAGTGTTTCTTTTATTATAGATAACTAGAGTACAGAAAGGAATGATTTCACCTGAGTCATCCTTTCGCAAGCTCCAAGCAGAACCATCCTCTAGATTCGTCCAATCTCAAGCCTTCAACAAACTCCTTCCATGACTTACTCCAAGATATCTCAAGTAGTAGAAAGACATCATAACACATGGAAACAAGGGTTTCCTGATAATGGGGGAAGTGCTGGAAGCACAAGGATCTTCAGACCTGGTTAGGGATAATCTTAGCAGAGTGATCTTTCTCTCTATTCTCTCCTCCATTAGACCTTCCCATTGAAGCCTTTTATACTTCTCCCAAAGTAGTTTTTTAGCTTGGAATTCGTTGGGAACAATTGGGCCACGGGCACTTATAGGTAATCAATAGGTGAAACCTGTGATCTCCACCTGAAATTAAGGAGATTTAATTTTTTTAAATGTTTTAAGATATATACGTGGGTTGGGTATACATAGACCCGCGTACACATGTGTTTAGCTCAGGGTATTGTCTCGTATAAGAAGTAAAACAATGTTTTTTAAATCTTGGACCAGGTCTGGAAGGAGGGGTTGCCCTAGGCCATGAGTGCAGCATTACAAACATCAAGAGTGAGATTTGGAGCTATAACCGATGCCCCCTAATATATGAGGTTAGAAGGGGTACATGATGACCAAAATGTATTAAGCAAGTCCATGGAAAGGAAATATGTCAAAAACTGATAAGGACGTCACCAAAGTTTGGCCTGCCAAGCAACAAAAGGAGATAAAAAAGAAACAGTGTCTGAGGTGGGCATACCCATGCTCAGAGAAAGTACAACATGTCCGCATATCAAGTGCAATCAGATCCACTAAATATACAAGTATAAAAGACTGGAAAATACATAATGGATCATCTGATCATGATCAAACAAGTACATGTCTGAATATCACATATAAGAATGTCAATGATGCTGAAGGATGAAGCTGATCACTAATATCAAAAACTGATCCCAAAAAGTACCAAATGAACATGATGGAGTAAGATGGTACTACATTGTAAACTCAGGTGCCAGCATATAGAATGTCGCCATGAATGATTGCAACATATAAGGCAGAGTGGTATCAACTAGCAGCAACAGGAGCAACTGCCGAGTGAACC
>APFE030699829.1:0-22962 GCA_000404065.3 Pinus taeda | reverse complement strand
GAAAAAATAAAATGGACCAACCCGAGTCTATCCAGGTTTAGGTAGAAAGAAGAAAAAGCAAACCAAAAACAAGTTTCTGGCACTATAAAATCCCACCTCTTCTACCTTCCATGAAACAAGTTTCGAGCACCTATCGGCTACAACGCGGGTTCTACCTCCGAACTATCGCTATGGATTTCAAATTCGTGGTAATTCCTTGCAAACAATGTTTGTGATTTCTAATTTTCTGTGTGTGAAAAAAATACGAGTCGTTTTGAACAAATAAATTATGTGCAGACTACATTCGCGTCAGTTGTTATTATGGCGCTGTTAATGGTCGATTCAAGTTGGGCTACTCATAGAAAGGTGCTGAGCAAAAGTGATTCCAGCGCTTCACCGATATTCAATGTCATGGACTACGGTGCACATGCCGGCGGTTTAAAAGATGATCGGACGGTGAATATATTTTAATCCATTAAATAGGTTCAATATTCATTTGATATTTTTGTTCTAAAATTTGATGCACTCCGCATATACACATCTTTAATCCTGGAAGCCAGTGGGCCCGCACCTTTTTAAATTAATACCGTACCTTTGACAGAACTCTTAGATTTTAGGAAAATTCCCTCCCACGGTCTTTATCTGTCTTTTATTTTCACGCTTAAAATCTGATGCACTAGGAATAAATATTTTTTTGCTCTCTGGTAACGGCCAAAGATATGTGCCTATTCCTTTCAGAGAACTAGTTAAATCCTATTCCTTTCTTATAATACCTACGTATTGTTTCTCATTTGTGATTTATAGGCATTCATAGAAGCATGGGAAGCAGCATGCATGGCATCTTCCAACGCAGTGTTGCAAGTACCATTGGGGAAGACATTTTTAATTAACCCAGTGACGTTTCTTGGCCCTTGCAAGTCTCATATTTCTGTAGAGGTGAGCAAGTTGAATATTGGATTGTATGCTTTTTAAGATGATTATGAAAATTCCATATTAAATTATTTGCTAAAATTATAAATTTGCAGATTACTGGAACAATAGTTGCACCCAATAAACAATCTGCATGGAATAGCGATGAACTTAATCAGTGGATTCGATTTTATGGTATATCTGGATTGACGATAGAAGGTGGCGGTGTCATTGATGGTCAAGGCCAAGATTGGTGGTCTAAATCCTGCAAGGTTAACAACCAAGAAGTAAGAGTTCCCTTTAACTGTTCTGTTTCACCTCACCGTTGTGTACATGTGGCCACTAAAAATTGGGTGGTCCTGTTAAACCACACAAAAGGTTTCAGTCATTTGCCCAATACACGCCAGTCATTTGCCCAATAAACGATGCACACATGGCACTGACAATCTCCTTCCATACCCCGCTCTTATCGTCCAGGTCAGCCGCCATTCAAAATCCTGTCGCAATCCTCTCTAATATTCCATCTCTTCCGCGTTCGACTGCTCCGAGTCCACCTCTAGCCTTTTCACAAGCATCATCCAAAATCTTTCCCTACCCAACACTTACCATGAAACAACAAATTAGTAGTATAAACCGGCTCCTTCAATTTATATTAATGACGTCAAATTTCTTGTGTGCAGGGTTGCTTGCATGCGGCTCCACCGGTTTGTTTCCAGCCGGCAATCTTATCCTGATTACCTTGTTTATTTGCTTGAAAAAAGACGCAATGATCAACTTGTTATAGACGGTTTTTTTAATCTTTCTGTAAGTTTTAATTCAAGGCTGTGCTCATCCGGTGGTTTGGATTTTGGGTTGGTCTTACAGGCAATGACTATTAGTGGATGTTCAAATGTTTTGATAAAAAATGTGCAATTTGTCAATAGCCAACGAATGCATCTCGTAGTGGTCGACTCTTCTGATATCCAATTAAACGGGCTTCAGATACAAGCTCCTGAACAAAGCCCAAACACTGATGGTATTCATTTACAAAGGAAAGAGTTAAGAATGCCCAAATAAACAACTGTGTCATCCAGACAGGTTAGAAATTAGTGATTTCACTGGTTTGCGTTAATTTGTTTATTCCCAAATTACCATTTTCTTAATAATAAATCAGTCAATATCCATCTAGCGTATATCTATCTCCCCTCAGCTGCTATAAGTGCAAATCTCAATTTCACTTAGTTAATATTCAGATTGGCAAACGCATAATAAACATCAAAGGTTCTGCTAACTATGATTATAAATACTGTATATCAGGGGATGATTGCATTTCCATTTCGTCGGGCTCATCTACTATTAATATCAAAAACATAAAGTGTGGCCCAGGCCATGGCATCAGGTGAGATAAGTATTTTGGATCTTATCATGCAGAAAATACAATCAGTAAAGATGAAATCTGAATTGTACTTCTTCTTTTGTGCAGCATTGGAAGTCTGGGAAAGAATGGAGAAGAAGCCAAAATTGATGACATTCTAGTCCAAAACATCACTTTTGTCGAAACATCCAACGGAGCCAGAATCAAGACTTGGCAGGTTGGTTTAACATGTGTATGGCTTCTTTAAGTATTTCTATTCATACGGCAATGAACTGCAGTTCGTAATTGATATAACAGAATTCATGCTTTTGTAAATATACAGGGCGGTTCTGGCTATGCACGAAATATCATATTTGAAGACATAGTTGTTCATAATGTTAAGAATCCGATTATCATCGATCAGTACTATTGCGATTCCGCTTCACCTTGTAAAATTCAGGTGATCAACTAACCAATATGAGTTTAGCTCCCACCGTTGTTGAAATATCATTTTGAAGTCCGTGGATGTGTGCTTGCGAACGATGTTGCCATCAACATTAATTCCGAAATACTTGTTTAAGCGCGCATAATATAGGATAAATTTCCAATTTATTTTATCCTATAAATACTATCAACTAGGTTAGTAATTGGTAACTACATAGAATTTCATCTTTAGGTAAGGAATCGGTAATCACGGAATTTGGTAATTCCGGGGATATCACCCAACTCGAAGAGACCCCTATAACCCTAAACGTCGCTAATTCCAACCATCAAAGTTAATACAAATTCTCAAAAAAGGAAAAACAAAAACAATTGTGTTTCATTTTATTGTAATATAAAATAATTGTTTAAATATATATATATATTGATCGATAATATATAATATAAACTTCACCTAAGGACATCTGTTCTCCACTAAATGCATAGAGGTAAAAACTATGTTATACTCTGCGTATCAATAATACTGTGCGTCATGTTGTTGTGTGCAGCCATCCGCAGTGCAAATACAAGATGTCACGTATAGAAACATACAGGGAACGTCATCGACCGATGTGGCTGTGAACTTTTCGTGCAGCAAGACAGTTGCTTGCACAGGAATTACTTTGACAAATGTTGAGATAACTTCAACGACTGCAAATAAAGTCAAGTCGGTGTGTGCCAACGCTCTGGGAATGGCTCTGGGGACGATATTGCCGCCCAGCTGTCTGAAAAACTAGTGCGGTCCATTGGACTCCTTCAAAAGCATCATTCGGTTATATTGGTTTGTGTTATATGGGAGTTTTATAATACGGTGAAATTTGGTCTTTTGTTGATTTACTTTGTAACGAGAAGATATTTCAAAACATTTCAATAAATTTTAGCCAAATTTAACAAGATTCAGTTATACTGGTTTTTGTTTTATGGGAATTTCATAACATTGTGAAATTTGGTCTTCTCTCAACTTACTTTGAACCGACAAGATACCTCAAAACATTACAATGAATCTTAGCGAAAACTTAACAAGATTCAGTTATACTAGTTTTTGTTCTATGGGAAGTTCATAACACTGTGAAATTTGGTCTTTGTCAACTTACTTTAGACTCATATTTGATACCATTTAATTTATACATTTTTATAAATTTGCATTTAAATATATTGAAAACATCCGCACATATAAATTATCATTATATTTTATTTGACTAAATCTTTTTTATTTTAATTATAAAATCAAAAACTATCTATTTTAGAAAAGTTGTAAATATAAATTAATTATAATTTCAAAAAAAAATTATTTATTATTTTTCAAATTATTTGTTTAATCCGATTTAAATTGGTATTTGAAACTTCGTACTAATACTTATCTCACCAAGTAAATACTTATTAGTGTAGAGTGTTAGCTAGTAGGGTAAGTAATTGTGTATGTTACAATTATTTATCTTACCAAATAAATACTTATTTGTCTAGTGTTAGTATTTAAAATTTTTGTTGGTACTTATCTCACCAAGTAAACACCAATTAATGCAGAAAGTGGTTGTGTATGTTATAATTATTTTTCTATGTTTATTCGTGATACACCAAATTAATTAATTTAATAATTTTTATTTTTCTTCAATGAATTTTCAAGGTGTTTTCTCCTCAAAATTAATACTCTGAAAAACGTAAAGGTTAAATTCACAAATTAATTAATGAAAATTTTTTATTTTGCTTACTTGAATTTTCAATATGCTTTCTCTTCAAAATCAATACACAGAAGACATAAAGATTAAATTCACACTTCTTATGCCAATTTTTTGAAATGTGGTTTCTATACTCATAATTACAACTTACAGTTTTGAATGTTAATTCCACATAATCCAATTAAGTGGTCATAATAATATTGAGAATATTAATTGGGCTCATGTGTTGTTTGATAATTTTTTATTTACTAATTTGTATTATTTATTATTTAATAATTTAAGTTATTTAATATTTTATTATTTGATATATGTGTAAGTTATGAGAATATAAATAATAATGATAATGGCGATGATGATGAACCTCCACTATGACCAATGCAATCTATCTGACCTCGAGAAAAGAAAAAGAATCTAATTGTGATTCTTCAAAATCTTGTTTACCCTGTAGTTATGATGGCTTAATAAGTCAATAAGATTAGAAGTGTAGCAGATGTTCATGAATTGAGAGCGGATGTGAGTAAGGGTAGAGGTGGATCACAACAATCCTCAGTTCAAGAGGAAATATTGAAAATGAAAATTAAGTTTATATATATAATGAATATTGATTAGTTATTCTATTATGATTAGATAAAGTAAAAGGATAAATAATAATAACAATAAAATGATATAGTTAGGAAACGTTTATTTTAGTAGTTATAATAAACATTGATAAGTTTTTTAATATAGTTTAAACATATCATCCCAATGAACACTTATTTATTATACCTAGTGCAAACTTGGTAATTAGCATTCAAATTTGCCTTTGACTAAGTATTAGTTTGTGTTCGACCAAATATTTATGCCATCCATAGTTTAACATTGAGAATTCATTTTTATTCTTATTTTTATTTTATTTAAATTTAGTTATTTGTAAGGTTATTGGTTGAGGTCTTATTATAGGTTGTTTAGTAACCTCCATTTTTATTAGTTACTACATTTTTATTTTTAGTTTTATTTATTTTTTTATTTCACTTTTTACTTTATTTTATTTTATTTTTTCTATTATTTCCATTTTCATAAATTGTAATTTCTGTATATATATGTTTATATATATGTTAACAATAAATCTCACACATATATAAACAATATTAGTTAATCATATTTTTTTTATTTTTTGTGATGACATTTAAAGAAACATTATTTTATTTTTTTGATTAAATTTTTATTTTTATTATATTTTCGTTTAATTAAATTACATTTAAAGCTAGAAGCGTGATACTTACTATGTAGCCTTTGTTTTTACTTTCATACATATATATATTAAATTCGAATTTCTCACATTAAAATGTTATATAAATTTATTATTATTTAATTTTTAAATATATATCATTTTTTATTAAGTAATAATTTCCTTTTACCCCTACCTAATAAATTTATATGTATTATTTTTAAAATTAACATAATTATTTATTTTATTTTTTCATTACCCTATCAAATCACAAAATAAATAAATACTAAAATCATTTGATCACATATTCTTGTGCAAATTTACCTTCAAACAAAGGAAATGTTTGAATTGTGTGGAAAAATGTGAGTTGACATGAACTGACGCTGGCCCAGCGAGCGTGGTATGCGTGGACGGATGAATGTTTGATTGTGGGGAAAGATGTGCGTTGACGTGAACTGATGGTGGCACACAGCGTGGCATACCTGGACGGAGGAATTTTAGAAGTTGGGTTTGAACTTTGAAAACAGATTCAATGCCATAGGGCTCCAATGGCGGATTTGAGCGCTCGGAAAGATGTGCGTTGACGTGAACTGATGGTGGCACACAGCGTGGCATACCTGGACGGAGGAATTTTAGAAGTTGGGTTTGAACTTTGAAAACAGATTCGATGCCATAGGGCTCCAATGGCGGATTTGAGCGCTCGGTTTCAAAGAGACGTAAAATACAAAAATTGCATTCATTTCAGAGTTGACACGATTACAGCGCACTATCAGGAATCGGGCGCAGTCTAAGAAAGTGGAGCATTTGTATTTTCCATGAAAGTCTGCTAATTAGTTCCCAAGTTTATTTGTAAATGCGGACTAAGAAAAACGGTTTCGGTAAACACGGAAACTCACTATCTAAAGACCTCAGCGACGTTTATTTGTCTCTATTCTGATTCCGCTTTCCGCCGGAATTTCAGTTTGTGGTTTGTGCATGCACATTTCAACTCTGTAAGTAAGAATAAAAAGAGATTAGAAGTAAGAATAAAAAGAGATTTATTTACATATAAAAAGAGATTAGAAGTAAGAATAAAAAGAGATTTATTTACAAATACAAAAAAAATCAGAAGTAAGAATCGGTGATGAGACTTATTTTTACAGTGAAAAAATTTGTTTTCATATTAAAAAAAATTATTTGCAAATACCAAAAAATTTTAAAAAGGAATTGGTGATAAGACTTGATTTGAATTCGTTCAAAATTTCTGAACTCCTTAATAGAGTCAAAGGAGTCACTCATTATGACTGGAAAAGAAGCAGAATTTATTTTAAAAGTGCGAATTGTCCAAATCCTTTCATAATATAAAAAAATGAATACGCATGGTGGTTGGGTGGTACATTTCAGACACAGGCACGGTAGTTGATCTGTAAGATTGTGCATTTTTCCAATCTTAAAATAGCGTTATTTCTTATTAAATGGAATCACTTTTCAGGGTGGAACACTCTCCTCGATTGCTCCCAGAATGGAAATTCCAAAATGTTAAGGTGTTTTTTTCGCAAACCATTACATATTCTTTAAAGACATGACATATTCTATTACCAATCTAACAATAATTATATCAACATTTACATGCTGTACTAAGAATTTAATAATAATGATTTCAACAACTCTCAAGTGTAACTCATTATGTTTTTACTAAATATTTCTATGATTACTTTAATGGTCCTGGAGAGGATATAGAAAGTAATTTAGAAATTCACAAATTGGTAAATGTTAAAAGAATAAATTCCTAACTTCATGTATTTTCCTGCGAGGTTACCACAGGATGTTACAAGTGGTATCAGAGAAAAAGGTTGCAACATTGGCAGCTTTTGGAAATCATTAAGAAAAAGAGAAGTAGAGGTATGATGCTAGTGGGAATTATCTTAGATATGATTCGAATTGAACTTGTAGTAGACTACAATTAACATGAGATGCATGATGCCTGATTAGTGATCTTGACATTTGAATATGGATTCAGATAAAAGATAATAAAACCTATTATGTATATATGAAAAATATTTAGAACTAACTAGTTATAGTGAGGGTTAATTACTAACCTGTGCATGCATACTATGACAATAATGATTATGGTGCATAAAGAAAAAAACATGACTAAAGTTATAATGTATTGCTTATAAATAATTAATGTGTGTATGGTCTTTTTCATAACTAAAAAATGTAGATGTTGGGGTTAACCCTGAAGGGGACAATAAAATATTAAAATAAAAGAAATTAAAAAAAAAAATGAAAGAACCTCTTTAGATGTTAAATTGAGAAATGTGTCAAGTGGAATTCATATAGTGAACTTAAACTCAATGAAAAACTTATAGTAGCATAATATTGGATTGTCTTTCTTCATGTAGAGTTGTCAGTTAAATGTTGCATTCCATGTGTTTGACAAAGGTGGTAAATGAGATCCAAAGTTTTATTGTTTTAAAGAATTGCACCTCTAGGAGTTTTCGATGTGATTCAGCTTAACTTCAGGAAATATTCATTCCCTAAGACCATGTCAACCCCACTTTTATTCCGGAAAAGTTCTTTTCAAAACCATATCCATAATTTGGTGATTTGTCGCTGCCCTTGGGGATTGGTGATTGTCTTGTTTTATAGAAATTTTATCATTGATGACATTAATATGATTCATGCTATTTTGTAAATTCTAGTCTTTCTATCTCTTTGATATTTTAAACATATATATGGAAATTTATTTCATGTCTGCTAACTATTTGCTAAAATGCCTCAGTGGTTGTAGATTTCATGCTTGAAAACCTCTTGTTAAAGTACCTCAATGGTTGTAGATTTCATTCTTGCAAATTATTTGATAAAATCCCACATTGGTTTTAGATTGCATGATTTCAATTTTTTTTCCAAAAATTCCCCAATGGTTTTCACTTATATGGTTGCAAGATAATTGTAAAGAAAAAATATTGCATTTTGCGCCCTAGTGTTCAATGGGACTGTTATTTCTCTATAATATTTATGGCTGGGAATGTGGAACCGTATAGAAAGTATAATGTTATGGTATGCAAGATAATTTAATATTTTCTTTCTAAGTTGCATAATTGTTGTTATGTGGAAATTTGGAATGTATACCATTTGTATGACATGTGATGAATTGTCGTTAATGTAGTTTTACAAATTATGGGACCCATGTTAAGGTAAAGTATAGATGCATGGTGTACATATATATTCCTTTTCCTTGATGCCAACATGAAAATGGAAAATGATGTAAATTACAATATATTTTTAGACATTGAATTATTATTGGATAGAATGGCTATGGAAGCCATTATGGGAATGATGTGAAGATGTAATATTTTGTTTTATTATTGAGTTAATGAATACATTGATTGGTACATTCAGGGACTAGCTCTAGATTTTTAGAAGAATTCTTGTCAGCTTATGAAAAGCTATGGGTGGTTAAGTCCAAGATGGACCTTCCCTAAAAGTCTCCTAAAAATTCTTAGGAGAAAATAATAAAGAGGAAAATATTAACATAACGGGAGTGAATGATTATGTTAATCACTTAGTCGGAGAGAAATCCTAAGTGGGGTGAAATAAAGAAAATCCGAGAGAAAAATATGTGCTTTAAGGAAACATAAAAGAATATTTTTCGAAAAAAACTAAAACAAAATGGCCGAAGTAAAGGCTGGAAGACCTTTAAGCATGACGCTGCTAAAAATGTGCTAGGAAGAAACCACCAAGGAATCAATGACGTTGTTGATTCTAGTGGAATGTAGATCTTAGCTCGATGGGGAACTATTGGAGATAGTTCACAGTTGGGTTGAATATGCCCAACCCTTTAATAACTCCAAGACATTAACTATGGTTACATGGAATTGTGTCTATATTTTACTATTGATTTCAATATCGTTTAAAGATGTTGGATATTAGAATATACCATAAGTTGCATGTCTCTAATTTTTTGTATGTGCTATAGCTATGAATGCATGATATATTAATTCATCTAAGTGACTCTTTTGACGAAATAAGTAGTGCCTGTAGGTCTATATAAGGCAATGAATGTGTTAGAAAAAAATTATGTATATGCATGCATAGAGGAAATAAATTGAAATATATGACTGAAATAATTCGTATTAGATAAAACAATGACCTATTGAACTTTAAATTCTTCACAGACCATAGAAAAATGGCTGGAGATAAATGCCATTAGCTTGAATTTGATTGAAATTACAATGGGAGAGAAAAATAGTAATTTACGAACAACACCGGTGGGAAAGAAAGACTGGTGTAACCCATAAATAAAAGGGATCAAGGACTTGATACAATATTTTATCATTTTGATGGTGAGAGGGTTGGTGCTCTCTAAGTACTTGCATAAGTATCATGATCAAAGTATCATTTAACATTGCATAAATAATTGATAATGAAAAGTATTTCATTTGATAATCATTATTGATTCTACTTATTAAACATAAAAATCCCTCATTTTTTAAGGGAATGATTCCATTTTTTTTTGTATTTTAGATTGTTATATTATGAGTAAAAGTTAAAGTCCCAATAAAAGAAGAATACCAAGGATGATGTTCTCTTTAGGGGGGAAATATGCAATATCCCTAACGTAATATCCCATAAAAACTCTCGTAAAATGAGGGTTGTTGAATAATTAAATATTATTAATTTCTATATTGATATCACATGATGAATATTCTTATAATTCCTAATTACAAGAATATAACAAGAATTAGTTCTTAATTCTTTTATGTAGAATAATTTATATTCTTCTACCTAAATAAACTATATTTCCAAGTTCGTATATTTTATGAGTTTTAGAAATAATGAGTAACAATTTTAGAAAAAGTATGGATAGGTGATATTTTGTCCATAAGGCAAAATAGATCTACCTTGAAAAGAAAAGCATGAGAGATTTATGGATGATTTATTGAGTGATTGTAGAATTTAGAATAATATGATTTATGGATAATATATGGAGTGATTTTTGGATTTAGGAAAAAATAGATTTATGGATTGATTTATGGAATGCTTCTATGATTTAGAAAAGCTATTGCATTTTCTCAATTCTACTTGTTGTAAGCCTATGGAAAATTTTGAGAACGAGTGACAAAATACATATAGAATGGAGCCAAGAGATAAGAAGTAGGATTCGAAGCATTCATTAAAAGATAAGTAACTAAGCTATTTAAAAATTATTTTGTTTGTATAGGGTGCATGAAGAAATAAGAATCAATTTTTTTTTTTCTTGAAAAAATTCATATGATAAAGAGTTGAGATCATTTTATTGGGAAAACCTCTATGGAATTCCACGCATAGAGGAGTAAGTGGTTTTATGATTGAATTTTTAAAAGATTTTATGTGTATTGAATTCTCAAAATATTTTCATGGCTAACTAATTGTGTGAATTACATGATTTATCGGAAAATATGGTCCAAATATATCTTTGTATATCCCAAACTGTGATAGATGTTTAAAAACACAAATATGATTTTGTAAATGAGCTTCTCTCTACATAATCCTCTTTCATATTTGAAAAATTCATTTCCAACCTCTCAAAACAGTGTCCAAAGTTGATGGGAAAAAAATAAAATTATGTAATATTTAAATCTGGAAACATGGGTTGCAAAGATTCATTTGAATATTCCTACCATGAAACTTGTGTAAAAACTGAGAGAGGTTTTTTTAATGAACTCATTTCCAAAAAAACAGCGAAAATTTCCAATAAAATACCATGGGTTGTGTTATTTAGAATGAATTTTTATTTATGTTATTTCTTGATGAAATATGACAAATTTGTGTGATGTGTGAAACGATAGGAAATTATTTTGTATTGCATGCATCATAGCTAGTGAGTTAGCTAACTTCTAGAAAAAGAATAAATAGTGTGTTAAATTCCTTCGAAAATAAATATATATATTTGTATGTGAGGAAGTATTTGTTGTGTTAGAACTCCTCAAAAAGAAGAGAAGATAAAAACAAGTCCTTGTATATATTATGCAATTATATTCCTAGAGAGGAAAATGGGTAAACATATGCTTTATCATGTTAAGATTCTTTTGGAAAATTATTTATAAAAAATATAGTTTTGGTATTGGAATTCTAGTGAAAAGGAAGATGAAATCACATAATATTGATTGTATTAACCTTATTTTTGGTACAATAGTATACATTTGCACAACTAAAAGAATTAGCCATCAGATTAGTTTTATTTTGGGAGAAGATTATGTATAGTTATTGGGTGATATCTTTTGCTAAGATGACAATGTTTCTTTGCATGTATGAAAGAATAAATGTTATGCGTTTGATCTCTTTGAAATGAAATGTGTTTATCTTTCCATGTAATATTTAGTTAGCTTCCTTTGCAAATAAATATATGTTTCGCATGCAAGAAGAATAAGCTATCATATTATTTTTTGTTGGAAAGGGAAAGTAATCGCATGCATGAAATTATAACTATTATGTTAACTTTTTTTCAAATATAGCTTACATTTTATACATAGTAGTAACTGTAAATGGCTCTCCCATGGAAAACATGTTTTTGGAAAAGAACATCATTGACATGCATAAGTATAGAATCTATTACATAATCCCTTTGGAAAAGAAAACATAATAGTAGGCACAAAGAAAATTGTTAGTTGGGTTGGTTCTCCTGAAAGCTTGTTATGCATTTGCATGCACAAGAACAATTTCTACTATGTTAGCTTTCCTTTGGAAATAATTTGAAAGTGCATGCACGATTATGTTAGTGTTTTGTTGGAAAGATGATGCTTGATATTGATTTTCCTTTTACTAATGCATGTGCAGTGATGTTAAAGAATATATTTCATTACAATATGTTTATGATTTATGCATGAACATGAATAGATGTTGAATTGATTATTGGGTAACTAATATTTTATGTTTTATCTGATCATGATATTAATGTTCTTATCACATCAATGACAAGAAAGGATGGTGACTTTTGCAAAGGATAATTCACATTTAACATTGTGGCAGATAAAGGTTTGTTGGGCCATGTAGATTTAGTAATGCAAACTATTGAATGATCCACTAATGGAAAAAGTTAGGTTGAAAAGACTTAATGTTCATGACTTCATGGGTAAATCATATCATGATGTTTTTAAAATGATTTTTTTTAAATGATTATTTAATAAATATAAATTTACAAATATTATATAAAATATAAAAGTTAGCTATATTATTCCTTTAAAAACTAAAAGTGCAATACAAAAATATTTATATAAGTATTAGAAAAAATGTGAAATCTTAATTTCAAAATTTTTACAATAACATGATATTGAATATAAATTATAATAAATATATAAATTTATTTAACAGAAAAAATACCTAACCAAATTTTAAAATAGAACAAAAACTATAATAAATTCATATTATTTATATAAAATATACTATTTTTTGACATATAAATATAAGAAAAAATAATACTATTTTAAATTTTAATAAAAATAACAATTAAATGTGTAATGATATAAGTCATAGAACTTTAATTTGAATAGTTTGGCAAATAATTTATTTCTTCAATCGTGTGGGTTTATGTTTATTGAGATTTGTCATATCCTATTTGTTAGTGGCATTTATAAGAAGTTGTCTCTCACTTAATATAAATCATATAATAATTCATTATTTTTATTATTTTTTGGTTTAATTAGATTAAGTTTAAGCTAACGCCATACTTACTATATAACCTTTGCTTTTAGTCACACTATATATATATATATAAATTAAAATTTTAATGTGATATAAATTTTTATTATTTAATTTTTTTATATATATTATTTTTAACCAGTAATAAAAAAAAAAAAAAAAAAACCTACTCAATAAATTAGATAAATTAATATTTATTCATTTTTAAACTTAACCTAATTATTTATTTGATTTTTTCATTACCCTATTAAATCACAAAATAAATAAATACCAAAATCATTTGATCACATATCCTTGATCAAAGGAAATGTTTGATTGTGTGAAAAATGTCAGTTGACGTGATCTGACGCTGGCGCACAGAGCGTGGTATGCGTGGACGGAGGAATTTTTTATTGTGTGGAAAAATGTGAGTTGACGTGAACTGACGCTGGCACACAGCGTGGTATTCGTGGACGAAGGAATTTTAGAAGTTGGGTTTACCACTTTGAAAACAGATTCGATGTCATAGGGCTCGAATGGCGAATTTGAGCGCTCGGTTTCAGAGAGACGTAAAATACAAAAAATAGTTGAATTAAGTTTGACACGATTACAGTGCACTATCAGGAATCGGGCCTAGTCTAAGAAAATCGGGCGTTTGTTTTTTCCATGAAAGTCTGCTAATTAGTTCCCAAGTTTGGTCCTGGACCAGGACTCGGCGGACTAAGAAAAACGGTTTCGGCAAATGCAGCAACTCACTATTTGTCTCTCGATTCCGATTTTCGCGGCGTTCACACTCATATTCCGCTTTCCGCCGGACGTTCGATTTGTGGTAAGTTCATGCACCTTCCAACTCTCAATTTTTCTTAACAAACAGAAGATACCTACCGCTTGCTCTGTTGATTGACGTGGCAGTACACGCCCCGCAAAACACACAAATACCACTAGTCGGTTGACGTGGCAGTACACGCCCCACAAAACACACAAATACCACTAGTCGGTTGACGTTGTTTTTCTAAAGCCACAGTTGTTCCACGACGGAGAAACACGATGGTGGAAGTACTTGCAAATTAATTTCAAATGCCAAAAAAAATTAGAAACAAGCTGTTTCTTCACAAACCACTGCATATTCTATACAGACACGACATATTCTATTACCAACCTAACCATAATTATGTCAACATTTACATCTTCTTCTATGATTTTAACAATAAACATGTCAACAACTCTCGAGTGTAAACTAGTTCGTAACAAGGTATTCTATAAAGATATCACTTGGCATATTGTTTATTATTAATTATGTGACTAAATATTTCTTTTTAAGCATAAACATAATGATGACGGTGAGAATGGATCAAACATGTAACGAACCTAATTCCACCTCTTCATTCCTTAATATTTTATTTATTTTTTTATTTTTTTTTAATATGGGTAACAAAATACCTGAGTATTTAAGGAAATAACTCAAGCCTATCTTGATCATTTCATTATAGAGGCTAAGTCACATGTTGGTGCATTAACCAAGCTTCTTTAAGTGGTCATAGTAAGCAAATGTATTACTAATATCACAACATCACAATGTTAATGCGTTTTCCCATTTACCCATCTTTTTAACATATCAATTTACTTGTTATATGGATATGTTTAATGTTCATAAATACAACATATAACATTTCATCTCTAAATAATAAATATGATAAACATTCTCATGTTGATTCTTTAAGACATGATAACCATAGGTTTGTTCTACATGGAATATAACATATAAATTTCGATCTATGTACAATGAATATAACAATAAACTTATGACAACTCTAGAGATTTATTACCCATCGCTCTATTCAACATTTAACACAGTAATAAATTTCACACGATTCCCAACTTTAACTCAGGTCGATTATCTCTCAGTGTTAACACTGCTGTAAGATTACGTTGTTCATTGCTCCTTTCTTGTCATAAGGGTATCTATTTATGACCTGTGGTCCTTGGTCTTCACACGACACATTTGCCTGTATATTTATTTAATTTCTACAAGACTTTGGTTGTACACGCATAACGTGGCATGCACCTCTATATTTATTTTTGTTATTCGGGAATCGATCAACTCTCCAAATGTTTCCTTTCTAAGATCCACGGTTCTAGTTATTTTTGCTAATCGCTAAGCATCACCTTCACTGTACCTTCCCAATTCAAACCATTACTCTGCTATGTTCTTTCTGGTCTGTTTTCGTGCAAGCCCTAGAGGCAAGAGGGTTTCATCCCCTTCATCTCTGTCACCTTGAGGAAGAAGGTCGTCGGCCCTTTACTTTAGCCCACATGTAGAGAAATATGGGTGTTAATGTTGTGCAGGCCGTAGGGCGTTAGAACCATCCGAACAACAAGAGAGAAAGAGAGGTTCGACCTCTGCATTAGTAAGTTTCTCTATGATTGACGAAATCGCCATTTTGATGGAGTATCTTGTCTGAGGTTAGGTAGTTCATAGTTTTATTATTTTTTTTTCTGTATATTTTTAATGAACTTCGCCCTTCCATCCAAGTAGGGGGTTATACCAGTCTTCTTCCTTCATGCTACCTTTGGATAAGGATCTGTTCTGACCCAGGTAAGTCCTTATGATACCGTTTGTTTAATATTTTTTTTTTATTTACCCATATCCTCACCTTTATACTCATTTTCTACATCCCCTGACATGTTACCATTTACCCTAAACTATTCAAGCAAGTTTGGGTGCTGGCTTCTAGCTTTTGCATCCTTGACAGATAATCAATTTCCCATTTGATTATTAGATATGACGTGTTTAAATTTTAGCATTATATTACATATGACACTAATTCCTACAAGTTCTTCTCATCCAGGAAATCCTAATCTCAAGAGTCCCCAAGGCACTGGTGCGCTGGCTACTGGCACTTAACCCTTATGAATTTTTCAGTTGCACAGGTTGGTCTTCTCCACTCAGCTAAGACTCTACTTGCGGATTTTACCCACTTTTCGTTCATTCTGCGGCTGACATACTTCAAGGTGACCACAGCCCATGCAAGCTGTTTTGGGCTCTTAAGTGCCACTATCATGAACCTTTAGTTTCTTTTCTTCGTTTGGATTCTATTAACCCTCGTGTTGAAGGATTCGGTGGTTTAATAAGACATTTGTATATGACTATTTAAGGAAAACACCTAGATGCTTATACTTTTTTTGTATACTCTATGTATCATGAAAATCCTCATGAATCTTTAATGCGCTTGAGTCTATGTTGATTAATATATGTCAGTTATTTTAGTTTTGTTCATGCTATGGATGGAGCATGTGACTGCCCGTTTGCGAGTTTATTGTTATAGCACATTTGCCTGTTAAGATACACTCTCATATGTATACTCTGTTCTGTTATTTTCTGTTTTGTTTTATGGTTGTCACTCCATATCTGGGATTAAAACAACTTCAATATTTTGCTTATCGGTTAAAAAGGCTACAAAATTTCATGTTATATAGTTTCATCTATGAATCTATGTGTTGATTTCTATCATCTGAGGCTCTCGCACTATATACATGTTTGAGGAATGCTCAGAATTATCATTTCAGATTTCTCTATTTATTTTATTTGATGGGTAAAACAATTTGTGTGTATAAATTTTGATATCGTATACCTTTATTTACCCTATGATCATTGGCTCGATTGTCTTAACCTTCAGAGAATCTAGCATACAAATTTCTTTGGGGATTGTACCCATGATTTCCAGTTGGGGGAAAGATTTCAGCTCGAAGTCTTCTTGAATCTAAGACGTTATCTACCCTCACATCATGGAACATTAATTTATTTACATAATAATACTAATTTAATTTTCCCTATATTTCAACTTCTTCTTTTTTTCTCCTATATACCACTTCTATGGATAACTTCGTTGATCAACAGGGACATACATATTCGATTCTTATTGTTGTTGCTTATTAATTCTTTCCCATAGGATTCAAAAGTATTAATAATTATTATAATACCCCCTATTTTACTTAACCTGCATCCAATGTCTTCATAATCTTCCACACTAACTAAAAATAATCTTCAAAGCTCAGAGAAAGGGTAGTCTAGAAAGGTTAAGCGCTAAAGTTTGTACCATTATAAATAGTTTAGTTTAAGATACAAATTTAATATTATGTAAATCTTTTTATGCACAAATAATTTAGTAAGTTATTCGTATTTTTATTTTATTTTTTCACTTTTCATTTACTTTATGGAAAATTCATATACATAAGAGATAAAACAAATGGTCCACTTAAAAGATTATTTGTAATTTATTTTAAAAATACTATGAAAAACACTATTAAACATATAATATATTTATTAATTTATTAATTTATTTTTCTAATTAATGTGATCTTCTAAATTTTTAATCATGTAAAACTAATTTATTTTTTAATTAAAAATATGTGAAAAATATAATAAAATTTATTGTTTTTTATTTTTTAATCCCAAAAACCCAAACAACCTACTTTGAGTAGTAGTACTAGTAAACCCCCGAAATCAACAGATTGTTCTCTTCTTTGTAAACAAGATTACAAACATGAAGATTTGAACACACTCCGCACAGATATAAAACGTTTTAAATTGTGAAACTTTAAATAAATATACGCGGAAGTTGCAGACTAACAACCGTGCAACCATGGGTTCTGAATTGTACGAACCAACAATTGTGCACATTTCATTTTTAATATCTTTAAATAAATACTTCTTCATTCCCGGGAAATCTTCATTGCTACAACTGACTGCGCCCCAAATCAAACGTTGTTGCGCTGTAAACGTGTCAAACCTGATCAGCTCTCAAAATGAATGCAATTTTGCAACTCTCTCAAAACGAGCACTCAATTCCGCAGTCGACCCACGCTATAAACGGGTAAAGCCTAAATCAACTAGTCTGAATGAATGCAATTTTTGTGCTTTACAACTCTTCCTAACCGAGCGCCCAATTTCGCAGGGGACGCCGGGGTCAACTCATACATTTTTCTACACAAACTTTTCTTTTCCTTTCAATTTTGTACAAATGTAGGTTCTTTCTCAAGTTTGTGGAAATTTCTCCGGTGGGAAAGAAGTATTAAAACAAATTACTGTTTCGAAAATATAATTAGAGAGGTAGATCATTTTAATTTCAACTTGAATAGCTTACACACTTCATTGACTTTTTTATTTCTCTTTATTTGAACGAAGTTGAGCCTCGACAACACTCATGGCAGGCCTGGAATTTCAAATCTCCTTTGCCTGTCAAAAGAAAATTTAATGACATTTCTCTATTTTTCATACTTTTCATTATACGTTCTATGTAAATTTGTGAGTGTCAACTTTCTCTTATAGGGCAACTCTCTTTCAAATACTCTTGCATCCCAACTTTCACTAATCTGCGTGAAAGTGCCTTGTTTTTTCCTCAGTTAGCATATGTGCTTCGAAATAGCATAAAACCACACTTTTAAGGTTTTATAAGGCTTTTCATCTTTTTGGGTTAATAGTTTTGATTATATACTTAAATTTTAATATGTGAAAGGCACTAAAGAAGGTCACATAGTTAATAAGATGAGGATCCTCAACCATCATTGGATGAGATGGTGTTATGCATCCCTCTAAGCATATTAGACGTGGAAACCCTGCATCAAGAGAAAAATACTAAATGAAAGTGTCTAGTTGTCGAAGAACCATTGCCCATCACAAATGATTCGTTGGCTAAGCCCAATCATGACACCTTTAATATTTTAGCTAAAATCTATGATAGCTTGTGTTTAAAATAACAATAATAATGTATATTGTTAATGCAACCATCAAGACATAAACTAATACTTTTAATGGTTTTTGTATTAAACTTTGTGCATGTCATCTCTCTCAAATTTGTTAAGTTCCATCTACAACATGGGACGAATAAATAGTTTGTTACAACAAAGAAGTGGACAGAAGTATCATCCTCATTGTGAAAGGTTTAAACTAACATTGCTAACTTTTGATAATCATGATTCTAGGCAATGCAGGTTATTTATTTTGACAACAAGGGAAGAATTATGATAACTTTTACAACTGATTGAGGACCCTTTTATTAAAGATATGAACAATAGTGAGAAGAAATGCTAAGTCAATTTTTTTCTAAGAACATGCCCATGGATTGTGGTGAACTTTTGCAATTTGAGACCTCTTGAGGAATACATTTTCATGCTTCAAAGGTAGGCGGGCTTCAGAGAAAACTCTTTCCAATATGAAAGACGAAAATTGTCATACTTTGTGCAAATTCGGCGTTATTAGAGGAAGAATTTATGAGAGAAGCATATCCGGCGTTATTTGCTTAAATTAGAAATAACACCAAGGACGATGTTCCTCACATGGTGGGGGATATGTAACACCCCAGGCTCCTTAAAATAATTATTTTTGTTATTAAATTTAGTTTTATGATTTATTGCATTTATTTTCTATTATGTTATGACAATGAATGAAGCTAGAAAGCCAGATAACAAATTGTTACCTAATTTATGATTCATTAGGAATTGAGACATGTCAATTAAAAAAAATTGTTTACTACAATTAAAAGAAATAGTTATACCCCTACCTTGGGAAGGAAAATATAGAGTGGAAAAGATGGAAAATGGGAAGCTATTGTAGAGCTGGGGAAAAGAGCGACCAGTGGGAAGTTGCTCATGAAACGTCGAATTAAGTGCAAGACTTAAGGATAGATAGTGGAATCCTGAGGCCCAAGGCACCGAATGTAGTTGGATATAATCCAGTGAAAAATAGTGAAAGTGATCGAGGGAGAGCCTAGACATAATTGCCAGGCTCATGGCTGGGAGGAGAGACTTTACAGATATCTTTGGGATTTTCTACTGATAAATTAATCAGATAAGTAATATACATTTTTGTTTAAGTGAGGATGATGATAGATTAATAGAGTAAATGTTTGCTTACAGTATCATGATATCTCATTACATAGTATGAAAATTATTCTTAATAGAGATTCATTTTATAATCTTCGAAAGAAAAATATCTTCTCATGTTCAGAAAGAAGAAAGGAGGAATCTTGAGGCAAAAGCTATCAAGTGATTTTTCATAGGTTACTATTTTGATCATAAATCATATAAGTTGTTTGATCCTTGCACACATAAAATTTTTGCATGAAGATATGTATTATTTCATGTGCTTGCAGGTGAAGGCCATAAGAATGACATGTATGCTAGATGGCATATTCCTTATCAATATGATTATGTCAAAGAGGAAGTAGCTGATAAGCATGAATAGAAAGAGGAAGAATCCAACGACATGGACACTTATAGCAACCATAGTGCAATCAAGAGGAAGAGATGATTCACATGAAGCAAGAGAAGAGTTGAAATAAACTAAGTACCAACAAGATCATTTCATGAAACTCAACCACCAGTAAGATTTAAAGATTACACCTTAATGACTAAAATTATGAATGCCACAAAACCTTTGAATTTTGAAGAATCTAATGAGCATAAAGATTGGAGAGATGAAATGAAGGAAGAATATGAGTCTATAATGAATAAAGATACTTGATATTTAATGGAATTTCATGAAAATGAGTCACCCATTGGATCCAAATGGTAATTCAAACCTAAATTTAAATTTGATGGCAATATATATAAACATAAAGCTAGGTTAGTTCCAAAAGCGATACGTCGATAGCGATATTGGCGATCGCTCATCGCAAACATAAAAGCCTCAATTTCTTTGATAATGCCGATGCGATAATGTTGTGGACCTGATAATCTATCAAAAGGAATTAATACCGTCATCGGGTCCGATCCATCGGCGATAGCTCATCGGTGATGTTTCCATGCTGCTGCACGGCTCAACCGTTGCGCTGTTGAAATTACATTTTCAACACTCCCCTTTAATTTCAACTGCTGGGCATTCATTCATACCCAGACACTTCCTCAAAAATTCGAAGCTTTTCTGGTTCAATGGCTTTGTCAAAATGTCTGCAACCTGTTCCTGAGTCCTGCAATGTTCTAAGACAATTTATTCACTGCTTACCAATTCCCTGATGTAATGAAACCTTGTGTCAATGTGTTTCGTTCTCTTATGAAACATTGAATTCTTTGATAATGCAATAGCTGAGCTATTGTCACAAAAAATCATTGTTGCTTTTGCTTGCTCTTGGCCTAAGCTCCTTAACATTCTTCTCATCCAAACTTCTTGACATGTTGCTGCTGTAGCTGCCACATATTCAGCTTCTGCTGTAGACAATGCTACAATGGACTGCTTCTTAGAAGCCCATGAAATGGCTCCTGAACCCATGTGAAAGACATAACCGGAAGTGCTTTTCCGATCATCTACACTTCCAGCCCAATCACTGTCATTGTACCCAATTAAATTTGAACATTCTGAGACAGTATATAAGATGTCAAACCTTTTAGTACCTTTAACATACCTCGGAATTCTTTTTGCTGCCTGCCAATGTGCTTCCTTTGGCCTCTCCATGAATCTGGAAATTAAACTAACAACAAACATTATGTCAGGCCTAGTTGCAGTTAAATACATAAGGCTGCCAACTATGCTCTTGTACAAGCTAGGATCAAAATCCTTGCTGTTGTCCTCTTTGCTGAGTTTTAATCCCATTACCATGGGAGTGATCGCTGCCTTGCACTCTTGCATATTAAATCTGCCCAACACTTCATTTACATATTTTGCTTGTGAGATGAAAATTCCATTTTCATTTTGATCTACTTCAATTCCTAAGAAGTATCTCAGCAAACCCATGTCAGTCATTTCAAATTCCTCTTTCATGACTAATCTGAAATTTTCAATGAGGTAGTCATCATTACCTGTAAAAATAACATCATCAACGTATAACACAACAATTAGCAATTTACCATCCTTTTCTTTGATGTAGACGGTGGGTTCCCCCTCACATTTTTCAAACTCATTTTCCAGTAGATAGGAATCTATCCTACTGTACCACGCTCTTGGAGCTTGCTTCAGCCCATAAAGAGCTTTCTTCAATCTGCATACTTTGTGTTCTTGGTCTTTCTTCTCATAGCCTAGAGGCTGTTCAATATAGACCTCTTCCTTTAACACTCCATTTAGGAATGCTGACTTCACATCCATTTGGTAAACTTTCCACTTATTTTGTGCTTCTATGGACAGCACTGCTCTCACGGTTTCCATTCTTGCAACCGGTGTGAAAGTTTCCTCATTATCTCTCCCATACTGCTGCTTGTATCCCTTGACAACCAGCCTTGCCTTGTGCCTTTCTATCTTTCCTTCAGCATTGCACTTGATCTTATAGACCCATTTAACTCCAATGACTTCCTTACCTTTTAGTAGCTCAACCAACTCCCATGTCTTGTTTCTTTCTATGGCATTCATTTCCTCATCCATAGCTTCTATCCATTTCTTATCTTTAATTACATCTTCGAAATGAATAGGATCATCAACATGACAATACAAGGCAAATAAGAAATTCATTCCTTCATCATAAATGTCACTTAAGTTTCTAAACTTTTTACCTCTTTCATTTGGTGTGCAAGTGCTTGAAGAAGCACTTGAATTTCCTCCTTGTGGTGTGCTTGGAGAAGCACTTCCATTTCTCCTCAAGGGTGTTGCTTGCTGCCCTTGTGTTGGTGCTGTTGTTTTGGGATGTATTTCAGCCATCTCCTCATCATCTTCATCATGAGACAAACAATTTTTAACATTCATTGTTTTCTCTATGCTTCCATCCCAAGCTTCCTCCTCAATGAATTGAACATCTCTGCTCACAAAAAATTTC
>APFE030699827.1:0-22029 GCA_000404065.3 Pinus taeda | reverse complement strand
AACTGTTCTCCTGCGTACTTCTTTATTTTCATCAAAATGAGAGCCATGCCATGGGTGTTTGCCATCAAGTACAACATCTGAAATCATACCAGAACCACAATGCCAACATACATAGATTGGCAGGAATCCCCTTCATGTTTGTATAGTCCCAGGTGAAGGCTTATTTGTGATTTTGGAGAACATCTCGAAGCTGTTTTGTTTGGGATTCTGACAGATTTGGGTTAATATTTAGGGTCTTTCTTGGTTCTACCTCCACAAGAATGTTGTCATGGGACACAGTTGTGGGCAACTCTTCAAATCCATCTGTTATTTCAATACTTTCTTGCATTTCACAACTCAAAACTAATTCTAGAATCCTCTAATTTGAATCTAAAATAGAACAAGAGTCGCCAATGAAGGTTGTAATTGTATCATCTTCTGTTTTTGTTTTCAGCTGAAGGGCCTACCCAATAGTAAGGATTGGTCTTAATTCTTCATCCTCAGATTCAGAATCTTCCTTTAGTAAAGGTTTCGATTTCTTGCGACCAGATGGCTTCACTAATGGGCTAGGTTCTGGAGGAGGATATAACACAAGGTTTTTAGTAACCTGCCCATTTGAGATAACCATATTCCCAGAACGATGCCTAATGTAGGCATCTGCGGTTACCAACCATGGTCTCCCCAGAATCAAGGGATGCCCACCAGCTGGGGACTGTTTTTTCAGTACTAAGAAATCCATAGGGTAATGCCATGAATCAATTGATATTGTAATGTCTTCTAACTTCCCTACCAGTTTGACTATAGATCTATCTGCCAGTTCTAACACCATAAGTGTATGTTTCAGGTTTCGAAGGCCTACTATATGCATAGCTTTAGCAGTGATGACATGTATAGCATCACCCAAATCTACCAGCACATTTGGAATTTCCACACCATTAATTTGCACAGTTAGAATTGGGTTCTCTGAGTCCCCATACTTCACATGGATAGCCTTTCCCATCATAAAATCTGATAACTTTCCCATCACATGAATGGTAAGTGGGTCCCTTCATTTCTTTCTAGGATTTTTAGCACAATATTCCCTAAGAGCTTTTGCATATATAGGTACATCCTTCATAGCTTGTAACAAGGGAATCTTAACAAACAGATTTTGTAACTCCCCTAACAGGTTTAACTCAGCTTGAGGGATCTATTTACTCAAGGCCAATCTTTCAAGATAGGGAAGATCAACTTGGTGTTCTTGAGTAATTAGCATTTGAGGAGATGTTTGATTTTTACTAGCTTGGTTCGATTTCTCTTCAACTATTCTTGGTTCTTTAATCTCATTGTTAACTTGCTCAATAGTAATAGGTGAGGGATGAACATCTACTACATGCCCAGATCTCAAATTCATCTCATAAATTTCTATGGTATAGATGTTGTATGAAGGCAGGTTGAGGGTGTCATCTTGCTGAGCCCCTTTATTGTTAGGATTCAGATTGCGTTGGATAGGAAGTTGAGGGTGAACAGGAAGATTACTAGGAGGTATATTAGAGGGCAGCTAAAGTTGTTGTTGTGGCATTGACTAGGGAAACTGTCAAGGAGGAGATGGTCCACGCCAGTTCGGGGCTCATTAAGAATTCAAACTAGTTTGAGGAGCTCTTTGTTGCCAGGGTGAAACTGATATTGAGGCCACATAGGTGGATAGGGCATGGAAAAAGGATCCATATTAAAATTATTAAATACTAAGATGGATCCTGTAACATACCTTGATTTCTGGTTGGTGGCTGAGGTTGCCATGGCTTTCTGGATCCCATAAAATACAGTTGGTCCACATCTTCAATTGTCCCTTGAAAGACCACTTTCAATCCTAGCAAGAAGGGGCATGAACTTGTCACATGACTCAGCTCACAGATTGCACATTCTTCCAGGAAGTTCAATGGACATTCTTTATGTGGATGCTTCTTTTTGCATTTCGAGCAAAATATAGCCATATATTTTTCCAATTCCATCTGTTTCTGTTTTACTTGTAGTGTGTCCATCTGTGCAAACAAGGTACTCAAGATATCAGTGCTTAAGTTATCCAGTAGGTTTCCAATTTATGTTTTCGTGACACCTCCACCAGATAATTTTGTTGATCAAATTCCTTGTTTATTCCTTGCAGCTTCCGGGGAGCACTGAATGCACAATCACAGATGATATCAAAGTCTTCTTTTGATATATCTCCCTTTCCTACTATGTTTAATAGTTCCAGAGAGTCTTCTCAAAAAGCCCAGAGAAGGATAATTTTCAAAATGTCCTTATCTAGGTTAGAATGACCTGATATTTGTAATGTGTACTTAAATCGTTCCACACAGTCCTCCATATTCTTGTCTTCTTTCTACATGAAATTTAAAAATTCTTGCTTAATATCCCGAGACTTGCAGTAATCTTGATACTTCTCCAGAAAAGAGGTTTTTGTACCATGCAATGTGGAGATAGTTTTTCCTCCTAGACCCATAAACCATCATAGGGCTATCCCTTTTAATGTAGGAGGGAATGTTTTCAATTTCTGAGCATCGGTTTTCTAGTCATATCCCCGACAAACAATATCAAATTCAAAAGGGAACATGTTGGGGTCTTCAGAAGTCAGCCCATGAAAGCTTGGTAAAGTTGTCAAGGGAATGGGCTTTGTTGTCATGCCAGTCCCAAGATCCTCAATTGGGAAGTCAATAGTAGAGGTTGTGGATGCCATGAATATCCTCCAATAATCACTATGAATTTGAGCAGGCTATGCAGGCAATGATGGAGGGGGTCTTGTCACGAAAGTTTGAGTTACTTTAACAACACTCCCCTTATCCCATGGTGATATCAATACCCTTCTAGATCCTTCCTCGATGACACAATGGCTCGATCCGTTAGACCCCTTTTCTGTAACTTCTCCTTCCCTACTGGAATGGGCTAGTTACTCAAACCTTCTACTTGCAACTTCTTCTCCCTCTGTTATCAGCAATGGTACTCCTTCATCAAGTACACTGCTGCATACTTCTTCCACTGCTAGAAGGTTTTGATGTATTGAATCAACAGGACATACTATGGATAGCACTGGATGTTCAACATATTGTCCTTTGATTTCGTTTGAGTCCCTACCCTCACAGGAGCAGGAGAAGATGCCTCAGATTCAGCTTTTGTGATGATTTATTGGATATAAGTGTTCCTTCCCAAATATTGTCCTCCTTTCTTTGGGGCTTTTCCTCTACCCCTTTTATTCAAATATCTGTTCATGCAAGTTGTTTAGAGGGAAATATCTAAACTAAATCACTACACTTAGGACCTGGAGTAGGGTGTCAAAGGACCATTCCCTCCCTAGGATGGGAGGTAGGGGTTTTAACAAATAGGAAAAGAAAATGACAAAAAAGAAATCTAGGGTTTAAGACCTGGAGTAGGGTGTAAAAATACCCTTCCCTCCCCATGATGAGAGATCCAACAAGAAAAGAACACACATAAAAGGAAATATAAAGCTTAGGACCTGGAGCAGCGTGTCAGAAGACCACTCCCTTCCCAGGACGAGAGATTAGGTTTTAACGACTCAGAAAAATTCAAAACAAATAACCAAATCAAGGGACTTGACCCAAAAATAGTAAAAACGACAGAAATCAAAATACTATGCTCAGGACTTAGAGCAGGGTAGCACTTCCCTCCCTAAGACGAGAGATTGATCCTCTATTCAATACAGATCATGTCTTGCACCTTGTTAACCTTCCCTGGAAACAATGCCAAAATGTTGGTGTCCGTGTGCGAATAAACTATTCCACCCTTTTCCACATTAATTCGTCAATTCGGGTGCGTACAACTTTCAAGGTAACACACAAGGTATATGCAGGGGCAAGGTTACAATCTTACATGAACCAAGGATTCGTGGCTAAGAAATCAAAGCATCACTTTAACAATAATTAGAAATAAATTGCAGAACTTAAAAAGCATTCACAAAAATCAATAAATATCTATAACATCAATAAGGAATTAATACACAATAATGAAAACAACACACATTAAAGAAATACACAACACTTGATTAGAAGAGTAGGCCTAGTTCTCTTATCAGGGCTGTGTTAACTCATGACTAAGAAGAGAACAACAATTTTCTTGTAATTTATTAATATGTAAAGAGTTGTTACAATATATACCTCTGTGTGGCTAACCCTCCGCACAGGAATAAAACCCCTTTTATACAAATACATGGGAATGAAAAATTCCCCAAAACCTGACAACTAATGCCCAAAATATATAAAATTCATAACAACGATTCATTGCTGAGAGAGCAAGAACAAAAATATCCAAAATAGGCTTTGAAAGCAGTTGCAAATTGGTTATGTTGTTGCAACAATGCTGAATAGCTGTTGTGAACCTGGGATCGCTGCTGCAAGCTGTGAAGGCGATACCTATTCACTAGAATCTGTAGAAATAACAAGGTTTAGTAGTTCGCATAGGCAAAATCCCCATGACCTTACTTCACCAATTAAATATTCCAAGAGACTTAGAAAGAAGGGTTACCTCATAGAGTTATCGCAATAAATGCATACCATTTGGTGCAAAAAGGATGAAAGGATAGATGAAAATATAAGGAAAAGATAGGCATATTTGGTATCCAACACCTTCTACTGCCAAAATTTTAATAGTGCTTGATCCTGCCAACATACAGGGGGTGTCCCTGATATGAAGTCCTAATTATACCTCACAATGTTTGGTATAGGATTCCCATCTGGAAATGTAGCCCAACTGCCATGTACTTAAATATTTTCCTTGGTTGCAGTAGTTAGCATAAGAGAGCAACACACATGCACTTTTGAATGAGAAAGTAAGTATGCCTTGTGAAGTGTTCAATTGTAAAATGTATCAAGGTTATTTCACGAGAAGGATACAAAAGTGATTCTTTAGGATAAAATTAATAGTAGTATTCTAATATAGACACACACACATACATATGAAATAATCATTAACCATCAAGCGAAATAGTTCACATATACGTCACAATAATTAAATTAAGTGAAACAAATATTCAATAAGATGAGCACCAAAGCCAATGGAATAGTTCAATTTCTTTAGTACGTAAGAATGCTAACATATACTGCAAACATCCAAAGAATAGTTTTAAGACATTCACGATATACACATGAAAATGTGTGGGCTCATTGAGCTTCAAATATTACGCAAAATTTCCAGGATACATTGATATAATGAAAAACCACTAGCTCCAATTGTGGAAAATTGAGCCACTACTCGCTCTCCAAGAGAACTATCTTCCTCTCTAATTCCCAGTTGGAGAAGCCAATGTGAAAAGTCCTTTCTTCTAGTAATGAGGGATCTATTATAACAAGAGAAATGACCTTTCATATCCCCATGACTCTTGAACTTCCCTCATGACTTTTGGACTTTTAATGTGACCATTTGACTTCTAAATGACTTTTCAACTTCTATGACTTTTGGACTTCTCCATGTGACTCTTTGACTTCCACATGTTTACATTTACAATATTTTCCAAAATTACGTTATCATTTTCCACATCATCATGTGATGACAACATGATAGGTCATAGACATTGATGTATTGGACCCATAGTGACTTGTACATAAAGTTATTTGAGAAGTTATGACACTTCCACTATATCTTCAATACTCGTAATGAATCTTACATTGTGAATTCCTTCCACCTTCTAAAGGGTTCTTTGAATTTTTGGAGTCTTCATGAGTCAATTTGATCATTGGAATCTATTTTTATTTCAACTATTGTAACATGGTACCTTTGTGTCTTTTGTCTTCAAAATGATTCCATGGGCATCCTTTCTTGACATATCTCCTCGCGCATCTTTGCCATGATTTATTAAACACCTGCAAGTATATACCACTCATGGAAACCAAACATTAGCCCCAAAATCTCTTGTTCTATCATGCTTCATGCATACTTTCTGATTGTGGATAACTAGTGTGCCAAGAAAAGAGAAAGAGACCTTTTAGGCACAAGTCACACTTTCAAGAGATAAGAAAGGCTTCACTGATCACTGAGTATGTGCAGTGTGAAGTTCTAGAGGAGAGGAGGCTTGGTTGAGGGCACAGGGCATAGTTCCAAGGGACAAGGCAGCATGATTGTTCACTGAGGATGCATTATGCACTGGGAGGGAGAGTCAAGGCCACAAGGAGTGCAATGGGCACAACATCAAGACACAAAATAAATCATTACTTCCCACTGAGAGTGCACAATATGTTCAACTGGGACATTGAGGCTAAGGATGGTGCAGGGATAAGCAATACGAAGGAGGATCTGATGACTAGGAATGAAATGTGCACTAGAGAGAAGCCTTCTATGCACAAGGCATAGTTCAAAATGACAAGGGGGGTCTCCGCTAGGCTTTAGGAGCATTCAATGTTCTCTTCCTGGCCTAGAGTGCAGGCTTGCAAAGTTAGAAAATGTCCAAGTTTGGAAGGATGAAACCTTGAAAAGCACATTGAGTTAGGAGAAAAATCAAGCACGACATGTATCAACCCTTCAGTAAAAGTTAGACACGACCAAAGCCTAAGAAGTATACATCAAAACAACAATTCACAAACATTCTCCAAGTACAATAGATGAAGTATGTGTAGTTGTGACCAAAAGTGTCATTTTGTAGCTAGGAAGTGTACTATGATTCCAAAGCGCACTATAGGTCTAGGCTTGATGATCCAAAAAAACTTAGGAAGGAATAGGGACACTTTTAACATGTCTAAAAACATATAGCGACACTTGAAAACCATAAGCGAAACTTCACATGACAGGAGGAAAGCTATAGAATTTAAATATATGGAAATTTTGGGCGTGTTGTAGCAGCAACAACAATTATATAGATGGAGAGTTAGTTTTGGGATTAATTGGCATGCTTGAATGCTTTAGTGAACTCAGCAAAGTTGGAATCGGTAGGACAATTTATTGGTGATGCATACAAGGCACAATTCAAATCCCACTCCAATTCTCCTTGGGTTTGTCAATAATGAATGCTAGTAGAGGTAAGTTGTGACATGATAGTAGTGTAACGTTTGACCATCGAGTGATACAAGTGGTGTAGCTTTCAATTAGTCACACTTGACTCTAAAGGATTGGTGCAACCATGCTTAAAAGTATGCTCACTAGGGAAAATTATGTAGTGGCATAGTGTTTGATATGAGTGGGTTTTCCAAGGCTCATAGGGGTGGTTTTTTAATGCTATAACAAATCAAATCTTTCTACCTTAGGTTTTGTACTTTATTACACAAACATTTTCGGTAATCAACAAGTAGGAATTTATCCTTTATTTTTCTCACTATATTCATCTAGGTTCTAATATTATCTTATTGATTATCTACCATGTCCTTCTGTAACATATCCCACTAAAGTGCAACATGACCCTTAACTTCGTCATGGAAAATTAAAAACTATTGGGGTCCTGAAGATTCTTGTATTTGTAGGTTTTAACCCCGTACATAAGTTACCTGCATACAAATTCTAAAAACATAAAATAAAAAATGGCGATATCATAACACATAAAACAAATATACACAGAGATTTCCCCTGGATCCCAAAACTGGGACTACTAGATTGATTTTTCATTATATTCCTTTCAATGTTACAATACATATATATATACATTCCAAACCATCCATTCACCCTGGATTAGAAAATAACTATAGTTCCCTTGACCGGATCTACATAATACCATGGACTGAAAACCATCGTACCCAAAAACATGTGCGAAATCCATGCACAAAACCATAGGTAATATAGGGGGAGACCCCTGCATACCCCCTAATAGGGGGGCTTCCGCCACCCCATGAGCCCCTCGCTATTCATGAAAGAATCCAACACAACCCAACAATATTCACTAAAGTACCTTTTGAGCTATCCTATTCAATTAATGACAACCTAAAATTTAAAGCTACCATTATAACATGAAACTTCCACCTTTATGGTACCTCTATTTTTTAGAAATGATATTAAACATATGGTTGGTTCCACTTCCTTAGCATTTCCTTCTTCTTCAATTTTATCTTATACTCTAAGTCTATTCTCCTTTTTAATTCTTCTAATTCACAGTTTCTAACACATCCTCTTGTTGCTCCTTCTCTATGTGGTGGCAATTCTACAAGTTTCCTAGTGGCCCTTAACCTAACTACCAATCACAGGCGTTATCTAGACTTGGATTCTCACAAATTTTCCTTAAACAACACATCGTGGGTCCAACAATAACCAAACACTACAAAAGCACTAAGAAGGAACCAATCTCATGAGTTGAAATAAGATTTGATACCACTTAAAGTAGGAGGACCTTATAACCAGTATAAAACTTTATAGGAATTCAATCTTCAGCCACATAGTGCATAACTATTGGCATGATGGCACAATACAAATAAAAAACTAACACATATAGTGAAGAAATCAAGAAAAAAACACAGGAGAAAAGATAAGGGACAATAAGAAATTTTCATTTCTTATTCACTAGGTAGCAATTTGTTCTTACAATTAATGTACAATTTTATTATGTGCTATGCTTCAACTTATTCATCATTTGTTTCACACAAGACTCAATATTTGTTCTCTTCTCCTTTATTCTGGCCTCTTTTTCCAACTTCATGGGCTCCTTCCTCTTTCAATCTCTCAAGTTCTTCCCCCTTTCTCCAACTGTATTAGCTCTCCCTTTCTCTTGTCTACTTCATGCCCCTAAATGACACAAACCATGAAAATGGTTCACTTCCTAAGCCATTTCCCAGTCCAACATTTATTCCTTCAGATGTTGAACATACATAGTAGTTTGACTCTCTATCCAATCATCATTTTATTGTATGTTTCCCTATCTAATCATTGCTTATTTGTTTGATTCCCTAGTTGATCATTAACTCTTTGTATATATCCCTAACTAATCATTACTTATTTGCATAGATATTCCATTGATTCACCACGAACAATTTGAGACACATGGAATAATTGAAATTCATGATCCATGGTATTCAACAAAGTTTCAACATAGAAACATCAAATTTGTAGCAACATAACCACAATATGGTGTTGTAATAATGGTGTCCAAACAATCTAACTATAAAGTGGTATTGTGGCAATGTAAGAGTAGGAAAATGTAGTAGCAATGAAAAAGAATAATGATTTCACAATACACTCATTTCATCTCCTAAGATACTAATTGAAATCAATTGATGTAGATTTTTTTTGGCCAATGATGCTCCTACATCATATCATACATGGACCTACAATCAAAGTCACACTATGGAAACAAACATTCACACAAAAAAACCAATCAAAATTTAAAGAGTATAAATATGCAACCATGAGTATAAAATATTAATTGAAATGAATTGAAAATATTCTCAAGCCTTATTATAATTATAAAGCCTATTAATAGGCCACTAGATCACATAACAATTCCAACAACTACACAAGACCAAGAAATGAAGAATGAAAGTCGTTTATTGCATCAATATCTCACATATATAAGTTATAGGTCATGAATATTTGGTTCCAAAATATTTTCATTTCCTTGGTTAACTCAAACTTTTTAAACTTAATGAATAGATGGCTGCCTTATAACTTCCATATACAAGCCAAGCTTTAAAATTTGAATATCAAACTCAAGTTGGAAAAATGAACACATGGAATTATTTTCATCATTTTTTGTTGTGCTTAGTAATTGAATTTAATTTCACCCCTTAAACATGATACATTTAGATGAAATTTTGACAAAAGGAGAGTTATATGTCCTCTAGATCTTGTAAAATTTTTAGACTTTGATTCCAAGTACTAGCTGCACGCAAGTCAATATACTACAACCTTGTTTCTACATAGCTTTAAGAAAAATTGTACGTGTGGGTTCTAAATTAGGCATGTGTCTAGCGGGGTACTTAAATTCAATATTTTTTCATAAAATTTAGTCAGAATGTAGATGAAGATAATCTCTACAACATATCCAATGATTATATCTTCACTGGTCAAAATAATAAGACTATATTAATGCAAGAATAAAATATGTAAATATTTGTGCATTGATTTTGGACTTGGGCATGGATTCTAAACTCCATTTCTACTTCTAAAATTCAATGTGAAGGTAGAACAAGATATTTGTATATCCTATATAAAATTAAGCTTATGATTTCAAAGAATGAAATCATATGGATGAAAATGCTAGACCATTATCATTATTGGAAATTTGAGAAAATTGCAAGAACACATAATAAAAAACAAATGTTTTTGAGTGTGCAAGATTACTAGAACCCTAGGGATGCTCTTGCATTAACAACCTACTTTCAATAATAATAATTAAAAAGAAGAAGTTATAAATGGATTAGTACATTGAAACAAATTTAAATAATTTATTTCCAATAACTTTACTAGGAAACTCAAGGGATACTTTCTTACATTTGTGGATAACATCCCTAATAAACCTATTGACGTATACTAGTACAACTAACCTAGGGGAATTCATATTGAGTACTTGTTGGGACATAACTAACCAAATACCTAATAACATTTAAAATAAATAGAGTGAGATTATTTGTTAAGATTTTCATTGATGAAATACAATCACTTTGCTACAAAAACCCAAATTTCAAATAGAAAAAAAAGTACACCTTTCTAATTGAATGATTAGTTCGAGACATAAACCTCAATTTTTTAATTTCCCACCTTCTCGTCCTTTATGTGTTTTGGAAATAAATTAAGTTAATGAAGGTTTTAGGCATTAAACCTTATATATATATAGTATATATATATATATATTATATTATTATATATATATATATATATAATATATATATATATATATATATATATATATTATATATATATATATATAGTATTATATATATATATATATATATTACATATATATTAATATATTATATATATATTTTGTTTAGCTTGCAGTCCATTCCCTTTTCTATTATATAGTAAACAAGTTTACACCACATAGATTAACAGGGCGGCCTCAACTTTCCCTGAGGGGAAACCAAGTCTGTTGGCCACTGGTCAGCGTTATAAGCCAACCAAAAATAGAATTATTTCAGTCTTTCTAGCCAGGATAGATATGTCTCTATCTCATGTCCAGATACTACATAATTGTAAAAACTAACAAATGCAACATGAAAATTAAAATCTAACCACATTAACGAAAACTATGCATGGGGGAGTCTAGTCCTTTTGTTCCTAAGAGACCGATGCAATGGGCGTAGGGTCTTCAATAGTAACCAAAATGCAAGGTATGTGGCGGTCAATCTTGTCCATCCTAACATCCTGTTTATGTAGCTGGAAAAGAATGTTCTCCATGTCTTTCTTGTAATATGGCAATCCCTGGACTATCACCGCCATCCCCATAGAAATTTTCTCCATCCACCAACTCCAAAATGCAAGGGATGTGGCGGCCAATCTTCCAAAATTTTTTGGATGCCCACATCCATCCCATCATGGTATGTCATTGCTACCTCAGTGATGAGGTGCTCTATATATTTACACTACCTGCAAGCCTCCGATGTGCTCGACCCCTTATCTAGCCGGGGGGTTGGGTCTCTCCTACCATGTCTACATCCTCTCGCTGCTCGGGCCATGACCTATTTAACAAAGCCCTGATGACACCCATAAGAAGTTAGACTCGTCAAACTTTTCTTAACACACTACCTTATCCAAACATGAATTTCGTCTCCTCTATACTTGCCCACGTAAGTGCAGGGGAATCCTAGAGCCGGCAGATATCGGGGGGTGGGGGGGTATCAGAATCTTATCCCGGGGCTGGTCATTATACCCATCCCCCTTACTATGCTTTATATGTCGGTCATCCCGCTACGTCTTAAGCCGAGCCTGTAGGCCCTTCCTGAATCTAGTAGGATGCTTGCATTGATTCCAACTTCTTATACCCTCGTCCCGTAGAGAGAAGTCATGGCCTCACTTGTCCCTCTGGTAATTTTTCCGCACCAGGTTCGTGTCTTTGCCTACAGTGCCATACAGGTTCCAGCTCTACCAATGGTTTCTTTGCGGGCCACTGCTATGGTTGTAGCCCCATCCCCCTACCCTCAGCTCTTCCATGCCTCTCTCTACAACTCCCAGCCCCCTTGGAATTACAGTGCCTCTATCCTATGTCCCCTTATCCTTAAGAACTAATATTTGAATTGCATAGCCCCACAACCCACATCCCCCCCGTAGCCATGGTTCTGGTCTAATTAGGAGAAAATATATATGCACCAGGCCATGGCCTACAATTTCCGCCCCCATTGCCACCCATAAAATTCAATTCCCCATTGCGTCAGATGCTTTCGCCTCCCTCCCCCCCAATAGAACCCCAACCAAAACATAGATTCAACACTGAGGCAGGGCCAAATTACATACCTAGATTCGCACGTCTATCCATGACCAAGGTTTTTCTCTTATGTCGACCTTCCCCATCTCTGTATCACCACCCTTCTCCACAACCTTTCTCACCTTCCCTGCACGTCGAGTAACCTTTCCTACTCCACCATCCTACCTTAATCCCTTCCCAACCACCTTTCCCACTTACTAAGCATGCATTCATTCCGGAGGACACCACACCCCTTGCCTTGAGCATGCGGGGGCCGACGATGATTATGGACCGAGTACTACACATCTGCACCCAGCCTGGCCTAACTGACACGATCCGCATCCCGATCGAGGGCATTAAACCTTATATTTTATTTTCTAAGAATTTTTTTATTGATATTTCAAGTAGAAATGAAATACATAGTATTGTGTCTATTCATTACTCTCATCAATAAAAAATCTGAGATATAGTTCCATCATAAAACATACAAGTTTCCCTCATTATATGCATTTTTCAACTAGGTCGTAAACCCAACATAATAATAACATATAATATAACTTATTTAAAAAAAATGGAGATATATAAGAAGTTTTCACCATGGTTATCCATCTAAAGATCTATTTCTAGGAATAAATATAGAGAGTTATGTTTGTAACAACACACCCCTGTACTTCTTCTACTAACTTTATGAACCCCTCTTGAAACCTTAAAATTTATTTATACACAAATCTGATTTCAATTTGAGTTTGATAAGAATATGTTGGAAATAGAGAAATGCAAATCGAACCCTTGCCTCTCTAATTATGTAATGGGAGCTAATAAAATATTTTTAAACCTACGATTTCCATTAAACCATTCAATAATGAGCTTAGGGTCTTCCATTATATAAAGAGAGTTAACATCTCTTTCCATACCAATCATTTAACATCAACTAAAGGGAAGACATCTTTGTTGTGTTTATAGATCCAACCCCAGTTGTAGCCTTAGAAACAACAACATGGTTGTCCTTAAAAACATTAATGTCTCCTGCTCCATATGTACTTGGGATACCTTGTCATGTACCATCAAAGTAAGCCCATGCCTCCGATCTATTAATCTTAGGAACCTTCATATTTCTTCAATCCGTCTTTTTTCTTGTTTACAAATGCCTCCATATGTGTATTTGACCTTGCGATTGACTTTCATTGGTAAGATTTCAATGCTTTGAAATATCATCTCATTTTTCACTAACCATATTGTCCATGCAACAACTCAAGGCGCATATTTAAGGCTAATCACTATTATATTCTTATACCAACCCTCAAACAAATTTACTACATAATTCCCTTCTAAATGTTGTTGTGAGCCTTTCCCTATAAAATATAATGACAAACACACACACACACACACACACATACACACACACACACAAGTTACGTAATATTATAATATTATGTAAGAGTTTGGGTACGAGGAAAAATACATAAAATGGCACACCTACAAGGAGAAAATTACATGTATCTTGTTGACTCACCTATAATATTTAGGAGTTAGACAATTTTCTCTATGTCATTATTGATGGTTTTATCTCCAAAACCAATAGTAAAAAATGTTTAAAATGATAAAAATCATTCAAGAACATAAAATTTCAATACTTATTAACCTTTTTACTTAAGTGACATCATTAATCCACTTTAATAATGAATCAAACTTGAGAATGAGAAGTAAGATAAAAAAAAATGCATGTGACTTGATTATTTATCAAACTCAATGAAAAAAGAGATGATAACTATTAAGGTTTATTATCCAATTTGAATGGTGGTCAAGCAAATGGGAAAGGGCACTCAATGCTAATTTTCCTTCTACATAGATAAAAACCCTTCTAAGTTTGAAACTAAATAATCTAGTCTAAAATATGACAACTAATTAAACATAGAAAAAAACTAAATAACAATTAATAAGAGAGTTAGAACCTTTGAATGTAATCAAATTATCAAAATTTCATTATAAAAAAAAAGATAATCCTATCTCCAAGGAATTGAGAAAAATAAGACAACCATCCAAACACAAAAGATCTCTTCTCTCAAACACAAAAAAAAAAATATGACTCATATGCTCTTTATATGGAGAGATATGTGCTCTTTATACTAAGGGCTACCTTCTCTCCTGGATTAAAATTGCCTAAATTATGAACGAAATTATGAACAATTAGAACATAGACATCACAAGATCCAACTAACCAATATAATACTGAGAGATCCAAACCAACGAGAAAAAAATACTAGTAAATAAACTTTTAGTTTAAGAATTTTTTAACATAAAATCCAAAAGAAATAAACACAACAACATCACATATTAAAAAACAACAAAATTTAATAAAAGTAGGTGTGAGAATTAAAAACACAAAAGAAGGATAAGACATACTATTGAACAACAAAACTATTTTAAGCCACCAATTATTTAAAAATAAATAAATAATACAACACCAACAAAAGTTTGCCTCCCAAAATAATTGCTGTGGGGCTGTATGGATAAGGGTTCTAAGCCCAACAAACTTTTAATGATTGAATTATGTTTTATCAAATGTGAGCATCCTCGTTTATTAAATAAATCTTCAAAGTTGATTTAATGACCTTTATGTGATTCGACATTCCCTTGCAAGTGGCATATATGCCCATCTTTATAAGGAATCAAATCTTAATAAGGTTATTATAATGCCTTGCTTTCATCGCTGGTTTGCTTTTCTAGATTCTTGTAATTATAGATTATATCTTATTTTTTAAGAGTGTTTTTTGCTTTTCAAAGATTCCATTAATGCTATTTTTTTTAATAAATGTTAGATTAGTTTTTAAGAAATGTTTTTCAATATATGTAAATGATATTATTTTATAAATTATTATTATTAAATATAGAAAAGTGATTTAAAGTTTAGTATGGAAGTTATCATCACATAATATCTTTCTTTCGATGTTGAAGAATATTTTGAAAAGTGTATAAGTTTTTTGTAATTTCATCTTTTACAGATTTGGAAGAGGTTTTATCGGGATGGGAGTTTTTATTATTAATTACTTTTAAACAAAAGCAGTGTATGGAGTTTAGGATGAATTAGATGGACTCACAACAAGAATATCTAGATATTGTAGAAGGTATATAGGGGATAACAATTGAAGGGATCCCTACATATTCTAATCAATTACAACCATTAGTTCATGTATTGGAAAGGAACAAATCTTTGAATCCCTTAAAAAGGTATGGCAAGAATCAACCTCAAATGTCAAAGGTAAGTTTCTAGATTCCAAAGATCCTTTAGTTTCTTTTAGCAATTTGCTACAATTTGTGAAGTCAAATTTATGTGAGGGGTTGAATGATAAGGGTCATATAAATGGTAACTGTAGGAAATTTCAAGGGGGTCTACCCAAGGTTCAAAACTACGACTACAGAAGAGGCCGAGGAACAAAAAAAAAGCCTCAAGTATCCAAGGGGTCTAATTCTAAAGAGTGGTAAGTGTATTGGCAGGTTCTTTCTCTAAATATAAGAGTTTTGCCCCCTCCCCCCCCCCAACAATAAAAGAAGAGCCCTCAAGGGAATGTTGTTAGATTATAATCTAAAATTTTTATTTCTTCAAGGGACAATGTGCTAAGGAACTAAAATAGTGCAGTATTTAGCTTCATTTTTATTAGACTGGGACTTTATTCCTATTGATGCAAATGTTTTATTTTGGGGCTTATGCTCTAGTTAGAAGTTGAGATTAGGGTCCCTTTTAGGAAGGGTTTGTGTGGTTGGGCATTTTATTCATGGGTTTTGTATGGATCTTCAAAAGGTTACTTATCTAGTCAATATATATGCTCCTTACCAAGAAAAGGAGGAATTTTGGAATTCTTTAGATCATGAAGGTATAATTCAGGGTAAGGATATGATATTGGAAGGAGATATGAATTTCAATTTATCCTGCAAAGAGTTAAAGGGTTTGAATGCTCATGTGGACACTTTAGCCAACTTCTTTAAACACTTTATTGAAAGGCGTGAACTTGTAGATGTGGAGCCCATAAAATTTGTTCCTACTTGGAGAAATTTGAGAAAGGGAGAAGAAGTTATAGCCAAGAGGCTTGATAGATTCATGGTATCATAAATATTCTAAATGGAGTTAAAGAATATTGCTCTTGGGTGGGTATTGAACAACTCTCTGATCACCATCCAATTATATTGCAAACTGAGAACTATAGACTAAATGATTTAGACCTTTTCAAATTTAATAGAGGTTGGTTGGGGGTGGAGAAATTTGACAAGATAGTAAGGATAATTTGTCATGTTTGGTGGATTCTCAATCTTATCCCTTTATGGATCAGTTTATGAATAAAATTAAGTCTCTTAAAAGGGTGGTATCTAAAGGGTCTAGACAACAGTAAGAATAAATAATGCATTTCATTTGAGAGTTGGATGAAAAGATCACAAGTATTCTAAACATGAATCAACAAGGGATCCTTTCTAATTATGACAAGGTGTGCATTCTTAATTTAGAAAGGAAGAATAATAATACATTAGAAATGGAAGAACTTAATTGATCTTTAAAAAGCAAGGCTATATGGCTTTGAGAAGGGGACATGAATTCAAAGCACTTTCACAAGTATGTTAAACATAGAATATTTTTCGATCACATATGGGAGACCAAAGGGAGAGATGGAAGGATATATCAAAAGAAAGAAGAGATCCCTGAAGAAGGGTGATCCAGGTGGATATTGGTGGCCACCCACCTATTCTGCTTGCTCATAGCATAATTTTCCTAGTTTGGTAGTTTTCTACTTTTGGTAGTTTTAGGTCTTGAACTTCTAGAGTCGTTTTGAGGCCCTAAACAATAACTTTTATGGAAACAGGAAAACATGAGTCGTTGAATACGTTTTTAGTCAAAATTTGTTCTCCTTAGATAGACATTTCTAATGGGCTATCCTGTGTGCCAAATAAAGATCATATGTCAAAATTATGACCCTGGGAAGTTGATGTTCAAACTTACCCCAGTAGGGCCCATAAGCTTTTGGTGCTTCATCTCCTAGGGTTAGGGTTTTGGATATTTAGGGTTTCTGATTGTTTCTTTATGATAAAAATGCCTTTGATCCTCATTGTAACAGAGTTCAAGAAGGCGTGTAGCCATCACATCTCTTCTCAGTTATAAGCTACCACCATTCGAGCTAGTTTACTTTCATTCTTCATGTAAAACCTTCAACATTTCTATTTATTAGATGAAGCTTAATTCCACTATATCTCTATGTTTGATTTTAAATATGTATTTCATTATGTTCTCCTCTTAAATTTAGATTATTGGTATTAGAGCGATTTTCTCTTCTCAGTTTTTCTGTGCATTCCCCTGTTGAGAAATCTAGGGCATAGCAATTAAGCGATTTCTCTTCTATTAGTAACTGCTTGTGAGTGTTTTTTACTTCTTTTAGATTATGATATTATTTTAATTTATGTTATTAATTTCCTTCTTGATCAAACAACTACTAATGCATAAACCATAAAGAGACAAGAGACACAAAATATAGGCTATTAGCTAGGGCCAAAACCTCTCACTCTTTGAGAGGAAAATCCAAACAAATTCTTCTTCTTATAGAGATTCCAATTGACGAATACCAAGACCAAGACCTAGACCCTTGACCAAAATGAGATCTCCAAGACCAAGTCAACTTTCTGCAATTTAGCCTTCTTGAGCTAGTTTAGTGTTCAAAACTAATTCCACAATAGCCATTTTTGAATCGATGTTTTGAATCTATAGGAAGACTCATCATTAGGATAATACCTATATAGAAGAGTGCAGATGTTAGAGATTAATATAGAAAGGTATGGAAAATGAATGAGCTAACAAGTTAATCATTTTTATTATTTGGAAAATTAAATTATCATAAATTATTAACTATATTCCCGAAAAATAATAATAAAGTGAATAATGAAAATTTATAGCTTCTATTATTATTATTAATTTCAAGAAATTATAAATTATCATTATTCACATTATTATTATTGTTCAGGAATATAGTTAATACTTTATGATAATTTAATTTTCCAAATAACAAAAGTGATTAATTGGTTGGCTTATTCATTTTCCATACCTTTCTATATTAGTCCATAACCTTTGCGCTCTTCTCTATAGGTATTATCCTGATGAAAATTCTTGTTATAGACTCGAAAAATCAATTCAAAAATAAATACTATGGAATTAGTTCCGAACACTAAACTAGCTCAAGATGCCCTCCACCGAAATCTCCAAAAAATCAATTTAGACTTCACTTCTCCAACTCAAAATATGAACTTTTTGGCCTCCTTGACTGTAGTCTTTGAATTGCTGTAGTAGACTCTCCTTTCTCGCACATGTGACTGATAAAGAATAAATTAAGGAATTTAGACTTATGTGATCCATAATATTGTTAGAGAAATTTCGGCGAAATCACATACAAAATCATTTGTCGACGCGTTTCGAACCAACCAGTGTGGTTTCGAATAAATTCTATCCCTTATTCACTTTAACTAAATAGGAGCTCTATGTTAACTTGCATATATATTTCATTCTTGCTTTCACTCAGATTCTTAACTTATGAAATTTGACTTTTTTGCAATATATATCTCTCCTTACCTTTCCTCGCACATGTGACACATGTTGCCCAAAAACAGACCTGTAATCTCTTTGACGTTCCCTTCTTTCCTTTGCTTGGATGTAGGGATGCTATTGTCCTGTTGTAGTGGCTATAACCACCCTCCAAAATTTTGCCTATGCTTTGTTTTGGGGCCTCCCTTCTAAATTACAATAACTCATCTTCCACTGACCTAGGTACTTGTGCTTTAATTGAGCCTCACATTTGCATCATGGATTGTGTTTGATCACTCAGTTTACTGTCTAACCCACAAGCCGATCTCTTGACTTGGTTTTCACCCAATTCCGGGCTTGCCTTAGAGAACTACACAATCTTTGAGGATAACCAACCTTGCTCTCGGGAATTGTGCAGTTCAAGATAATAGTGAACCTTCATCTTCAAAATTGTGCAGATCTAGTTGACAACCAACCTTCAGCTAGGAAATTGCATAGAACATGAGAGGCATCACAGCTCCACTCAGCCTAGAAATACTGTAGAAGCCTTCTTCTCAGAGGGTGCCCAGTGCACGAACTAGGGAGTCGCATGGTTCTCCCTAGAACTGTGCAATCTCTTTGGGAAATGCATGGCATCTTTTCCCGAAAAAGAAAAAAGTGAAAAAGAATTCCTAGAAAATAGGGATCTATTTTTAGTAGCCCGAAGGAGGCACTTGAGTTATTTTGGAAATTGCTGCAAAGTGTCACTTTTTCCTTATTTTTGGCCTTCACATGATAAACCCTAAATCAATCAAAACTTTTAATCAATGCTGCTAGAGCTCATTTTCATATTTGATCTTGGAGCTCTAGCATTCTCGAGGAGATCAAGGAACCTTTGGTGTGATTTTCATCGCTTTTCCTGGTAAGTCTTGCTAGTCTTTTGTCACTTTTTATGTCGCTTTTGCTTGATTAACTTGTCAGAGTGTTGTTTCACTTGTTGTGTTGAACAACTCCTAGTGTTTTAACTTGTGAGAGTGCTTCTCATGTAGAAGTGTTGTTTCAAGTTTTGCATTGCCTTTCCCAAGTGTCGCATGCATTACCTAGTTTTTGTACTAATGGTCATTGTTGCGACAACTCTCTCCACATGCTTCGTTTTCCTTTAGTTTGATTGATTATAGAACTTGTTTCACTTGCATGCATCATCATTCAGTCATATCCGCACTCAGTATGAAACCAACCATTCATATCTACTCGTTTTCACCCTTCCCTTGGGTAGATCTGAGCTTCCCTTGCTTGAATCTCATTTTCCCTTACAAGAGCTGCCTATTCAAGGAGATTAAGGTCTCTACCTTGGCTTCTGGAACTGTGTAGAGGCTTACCTAGCCTGGCTCCAACTGTGAACTGCATAGTTCCAGGAACTAGCCTCCCACTCCTGGCCACTGAGACTGCACAATGCACAGTCCCTTCTGGCCTTTACCGAGACTAGACTACACATTGAATAGTTCCAGTTAGTAAGCCTCCTCCACTGACTGTTGGGACTTTGTAGTGTGAAGTTCTAGTAGGCAACCAATCACCTCTGTGAACTAGAATTGTGCAATCCCTCCTAGCATTAATCTAGTTTGTTGCTTGATCTTATCTTGAATTTGCTTTAGGTTTTAAGCTAACATTTGTGTGCCATGAATGTCCTCTCTGTCTCTAGGTACAAGAATTGTTGAGCATCTCTCTAGAAGTTACAGTTAACATGGCCTCCAAGTGAGATGCATCAAAGGAAACTGCCAAGAGTAGTACTGAGGAAGCAGTTGAGCAAGTGTGAGTTAACTTGCAAGTTTATGTAGATACTCAGATGTTCATTGAGGAGGGCATCAAGTTGACATGGTAGAAAATCAAGGATACTATTGTAGAGGACTTCAAGGAAGACTTAGAGGATCAACTAGTTTATATCAATATCCAACGGTGAGGCTTATACAAGGTTGCATGTAGGTACCCCACCTTCCCATGTGAGGACATTATCAGCTAGATTGTCTCACACATAGATCCATAGAATATGTCATTGAGAAGTGCCGGCGGGATAAATGTTTCCACCTTCAATGAATAGACCTATCATCAGATGTATCATTTACCTCAACCAGCGAGGTGCATGGACACACTTTTCTATGCCACCCATAGCTAGGTGAACACGGGAAATATAGTCAAGAGCTGTGTGAAAGAGTTGTCAAATTTAAGACAAACACCCAGTCATGTTTATAAGATGAAGTAAATCAATAAGGCCTACCAGTTCTTGATAATCTTTACATGTCTAATACAGGTTATGAAAGCATTGAGACCTTTCCTGAAGGTTGGGTAGTTGTGTTGGACTAGTTGGTGAGTGACATAAGGCCATTCAACTAGTCATACTTGTTGGCTTATTAGTTGAAATTCCATGTGACTAACGCTTGGAATTTGCCCAAGGATGAGCAAGTGAGATTCTACATGTCCGCATACTTACTAGATGCAATTTGTGCCCAACAAAAATTTTCTAGCATGAGTTGGACATGGACACCGAAAGAGATTGTCGTCAACATTTATTGCAAGTTGTTTTTTGACTGCATCTACTGAGGAGTAATGTCAAGGCTAACTGACCATTTCATCATCTCATTGTACAAGCTTATCTTTGAGCAGGATCCACCTTGCATGTTCCAAGAAGCAATGGAGGCAATACTTAACGTTGAAGATTGTTATGCCTCACCCAATGACACCTTCATCAGAGTGTTTGGCAGAGAGAAGCCTTCACATGTTCTACCAAGGTATGCCACGGACAATTTGGTCATGCAAGAGGTCTCATATCACCTCTCCACAGGGTTATCAGAAGGACTACACATGAAGAAGAAGGCACCATTTCCCGCTCTTCCTTTGAGGAACAAGTTATATGAGATTAAGAGCTTGAACGATGCAGATGCCAAAGCTAAGGATATATTGAAGTTCGAGTTCAGCACTAAGGACTTTAATCCATATGATCCCCATGGTATTTTTAAGAACCATTGTGCAAAGGTGTACTATCCATGGATCCAAGGGAAATTTCACTGGCACGAGGAGGTCCCTTAGAGATTGTTAGCGCTTGGAATTCACCTAGGCTGAGATAGACAAACTCTCAAGGCTACATCAAACCATTTCACCTCGTAGCTAGCCCTACGAGGTATGAGAAGGCTCTCTCGGGTCAAAACTCGATGGATTTTGTCAATAGGAT